>WYDI02014870.1:0-66603 GCA_009867235.2 Psittacus erithacus
ATCCCTGGCAGTGTTCAAGGCCAGGTTGGACAGGGCTTGGAGCAACCTGCTCTAGTGGAAGGTGTCCCTGCCCGTGGGACTGGATGATTTTAAGGTCCTTTTCAACCCAAACCATTCTAAGCTCTCTCCATCAGTGTCAGCCTGCAGGTGCCTGAGAACCCTTTACGCTGAATCCACCTCAGGGGAGCAGCTGCCCCTCAGGTGGCTGTCTGTGGGCTGGGGTGCTCCTGAAACGCATCGTTTATCTCCCCTTTTTTGGGAGAAACCTCCTGAAAGTCTCAAGAGTATTCCTGGGACACACACAGAGGACCCGGGGGTGTGTGAGGCGCCGCCGAACCCACACGGCCGACGGAACACTCACACAGCCCCTAACCCCATCTGGAAAATGGCCGCGGGCCTGAGGAGCCCCTGCCCGTCCCTCCCTTGCGGGCGGTGATTGGCGGAGGCGCCGGCGGGCGCGGGGCGGGGCGGCGCCCAGAGCGCCGGGCGGCAGCAGGTGTCTCCGCTCCGCATCGCGCCGCTCCGCGCTCCCGCCTCGCTTCGTCTCGTCTCGCCCCGCCGCCTCACCGCGGCCACCGCCGCAGCCAAGACGCCGCGGGCCGTGCTCCGAGTGAAGAATGGGGCGGCGAAGCTGGCCAAGCCGCCGGCGGCGGCGGCGGGCGAGACCCCCGGTGGCGCCCCCGGACCCGGGCTCTTCATGGAGCGGTCGCAGAGCCGCCTCAGCCTCTCCGCCTCCTTCGAGGCCCTGGCCATCTACTTCCCCTGCATGAACAGCTTCGACGAGGAGGACGCGGGTAGGAGGGGGTTGAAGCGAGGCTTGGTCGTGAGTGGGGCGGGGGGACGAGTGGCGGTGGGAGGGATGTGTGGGGCGGGGAGGGCGCCCGTGGCTGCTTTGGGGCAGGGGTGCCGGTGGAGCCGGGGGCAGGACGCGGGGCCGGTCTCCACCACACGCGTGTCCATCCCTCGGGCGCTGTGGGAGCGGTGGGGCTGTGGGGCTGGGCCGGAGCGGGGGGTTTGTGCAGTGTGTCGGTGCTGCCCTGACCCTGCCGAGGGGCTGGGGTGTGACCGGTACCGGGTTTCCAGTCCATGGGAAGCGTGAGCCTGTGGAGATGAGAAGAGGGAATTTATTCATGATGATGAAATGTACTCCCTCTTCTCATCAATAGGAAAACCGGGGCGTTTGCGATGGAGTGGCTTGTGCTCCTGGTGTTTCTCTTGTGCCAAGCTGTGGAAAGTGATGAAGGGCAATGCTTGGGGGAAGGCATTCCTTCTGCTGGACGGTGTGTCCAATCTGTGCTGATTTATACGCAGTGAGCTAATTGTTTTGAGGGGTCGTTGGCACCATGTGTCATGCTGTAAAAGGGATCCTGTTTAAATGAGGGTGAAACAGCTCACGAAACACGTACAGAAGCCTTTCAGAACGGATGCAGCAATTTCTGCCCTCTTCACAAAGACATTTCTGCCCTCTTCACAAAGACATTTCTGGTCTCAGTGTTGGCAGTGGTCATAAAACGAGACTAAGCTTTAAAAAGAGGGATGTTGGTAAGGAAAAGTAAGGAAGAAATGAGGTTGAACAGGAAGGGAAGGACGCTGGTGTTGGAGAAGGTGCTGGGAGCGGAGGGCAGTGCAGCAGCTGTGAGAGTAAGGAGGACATCTGAGGGAGTGCATGGAGAGTGGCAGAGAAACATTTTGTGCATTCTTTCTCACTTATAAACGAGGAATGTATTTCACAGTACACACAGTACCAGAGACTGAACCTGTAAGTGGATCTTCTGAGCAGCATATAATGAAAGTTGGTAACCAAGGCGTATTTTAACATTGACTGTCATGGTTGCATCCCCCAAAATGACGGCATGCTTCTTTGTGTAGGGGCTCATCCCAAGATATGCAGATGCCAGCAGGAATAGATGGGCAAATCAGTTTGCTAACTGCTACACCTGTAACGTTGTTGTTTCTAGAGGAATTGACGTAAGAATAAATTCATCATCTGTGTGATTAACCCAGGATTGTCATCAGCATCATGCAGGGGTGTCAAACAGAAAATTGTTTCCTCCAACAGATGTATTTATTTAAATCTTGCTCTTGAAATTTTGCTGATGATTTATTTGCTTCATCTTTGGTTCCATTGCTGGGGAATGATAAGACAATAATGGGAGCTTTGGGAAGTCTCGGCGCTGTTGCTTCAGCAATGATTGATAGTGAGACATGCTGGAGTACGAGAACCCTGCACAACAGTGTTTCATTCCCTGGTGTCCGGCCCCTCTTACTGTGAGCAGGATGATGGTTTAAGTGAATGCTTCTGCTTCAGCCCTTACAGTGCAAATTCATTTTTCTATTTATTCATGCTTATTGAATACTCACGCATGAATGTTAATAGGCTGCTCTTAATACAATGCAAGTACTTGTGTCTGAATTAAATAAATCTACAATTAAGACCTCATTCTCCAGCAGCTTATTAATGGATTTCGCCTGCTTGAGTTAGTCTTGTTAGTAAAGCTGCTTTGGGTAATGTTCAGTGCAGTGGGGACATTGCAGCGCTGCTCCTGCATTCTGTGCCTATGAGTGTGTATTCAGACACCTATGAGCAATCAGCAAGAAAGAACGTGTGCTGCTTTGAATGTTTGTGCATTGAAACTACAACCGTATAATTTTCTTAAGAAAATAAGTGCCATGAAACAGAAATGGTAAAGAAATGCTGAAATTGTGCCAGACAAGATTCTGTATTATTCATTCCCATGCATGCTTCTGAAATTGAGAGAGATTCTGACCAGTTTAGGTTGCAGTGTGATTTCTGTCAAAAAATAGATTTTGATAGCTCATTCAGGGAGATGAATACTGCACTTGGCAAGATGTTCTCTATAGGAGATGGCAGGAAAAAAGAAAAAAAATTGATCCCATGAGCATTGACAAAGTAAACAATCCTGTTTCCAACAGACACATCATCCATTTTGTCTGAAGCTGAAAACCACATCTTTAAGAGGATAGTCATCCTACAGAAAAAAGAGAGGAGTTGATTAATGGCCAAGCTTAAAAGAGACTTGACATTTTCCTCTGAAAAGGGAAACAAGCCTAATGAGAGCTCATATCTACAAACAGGAGAAATTCTTGAGGTATACATTTAAGTTACTATGTTAGGGTCATATTAAAGGAGCATAAAAGGAGTTTTGTAGGAGTGCTTACGTTGAAAGCCACAGTGATGTGGAAACACAGCTAGCCGCATCTGGCCAATGGTAAGGATACCTCTGGGTTCCAACATTTCCCATGTTTGGTCTTGTAAAATAGCTCTGCTTTTGAGAAAAATGCTTTTACTGATAGAATATTTCCTTTTCTGCCATGTTCCTTTTGTTCTTATTTGCTGTCTGCCTTCTGGACGTTAGGTAAGAAGACTCTTCTTGTCTTCCACAGCTCTTCTGCTTGCTGCCCCACCAGTGTGTCTGGACTGAGTTCTCAATGATGAAGTGGGTGCAGATGATACACTGGTTATATTTTGGTGTGCAGAGCAGGCAGCCAGCATAGGCAGGAGAGCAATAGAATCTGGAGCAAGAAATTGGATTGCTTCTGAGTGCTTCCAGAGCATGAGGTTGATTGAGTTTCAGATGTGTCCTGTGGCAAATTAGGCCACGTGCCTGTCTCTCCGAAGAGGTGGATGTGGACTCCTACGTTGTAATGCCCTTTTCATTCCTCTGCTGCGTGTACAGAGAGGATACTCTAAGCAAACACTGAGCTCTGTTCACCAGTAAGGTGCAGTGGGGCTTTAAAATAACAGAAATTACTGTCTGCAGTCAGTAGTGTAAGGACTCTGGGTTAATAACTGTTTTGATCTCGGCATGGTAATACTGCTTTCCTTCCTGCTGGCTGGGCGCCACTATCTTTGCTCCATTGAGGTCCCCAGTAATGTCAGTGGAGTTAAGGGAGTTTTAAACTGTGCCTATCATGGTCATAATTGTTGGTTTAACTTATGTAAATTATCTATCCTGAGCTTTGATAATTTTTCAGTTATGAAGCAGAAGACTGCAAAGAGGTAAAAGTCCATCAGGCAGTCTTTGTGGACATGTAGAAATGCAAGCCTTAGATCAGTGCCCATTTCTAGCAGTGTAAACACAAATCTTAGCTGTCCTGAGGATCTGCCATACGCTTGGTCTTGGCTGGAATCAGCTGTTAAGTACACTGGTATTCATCTGGCAACGCTGCAAAGGACCGAACTGCCAGGGATGGAGTTGTCAAATGGCAAGTTTGTATGGGTTAGCAAGAGGGTATTGAGGATCCATTATGGCTATGGGGACCTGCCTTGTAGGTGGCTCTGGAGTCCCAGATGCAGTTTGCAGCTGTGGGGTTGTGGAATGGGGTATATCAAATCCGCCTCTGAGAGCAGCCATAGCGCAGACCTGCCCACTCCAGGATGAGTGGCATCCATAAGTTTAAATGGAGATGTGTTTGCTGGCATGGAGGAAAACCAGCTTGTTCAACGGGAAGAGCATGAGGTTTGGAAAGCTGGCTAAAGCAGGACAGAAAGTGAGGTTTTGGTAGAGAGGAACAGCAACTGACTTGGAGCTGCATGTGCAAAACCCAGCAAGCTCTGGGCAGGAGAGAGAAGGTGTATTTACTCACAAGGGCAGTCAGTGTAATAGTGGTGGTGGACCTGCTGGGAGGCAGGAAGCCAGAAGCTCAGAAGAGCTCGGAACTTTCAGATAAGGACCCTGTGTACTTCAGAGCACAGGGACTGTACCTGGAGAAACACAGGTAGGGAAATATGAAAAATTGCTGAGGGGATGGGATTTCCTTAAGCTCCTGTTGTCTAAGCTGCAGGATCCAGCGGTACTTCTCAGGCCTGGGTATGTGCTCCAGCTGTACTTTGGCTTAAGTGGGTGAAATGCAGTAAGACACCAGCTTCTTTCTGTTTCACCCTACACGCTGGTTTTCTCAGGAAGTACACTCACTTGCAATGGCAGAAGGCACCTGAGGTATGCCCAGACAGGGGTACAAATTTGGGTATAGCCATTGGTCTTATTGCAAAAGCAGATACAGTCCAAATACAACTTGAGCATCTGCGCAAGAGGAAACACATGTTTCTTACAGGGATCTTATACCCATGGACGTGGGAATAGCAGGGATGCTTTGATCAGGAAGCGGGAGAAGGTACAGAATAGCTGTGAGGTATGTGTATGGGTCCTGTGGGTCAGGACCCCAGCACAGGGACCATCCAGCTTGGCACACCTGTGCCCTGGCTGCAAGACAGTAGAATCAAATTGTGTCTCAGCCAGCTGGAACCAAGTGTCTGGCAGAGAGAAAATGGTTTCCAAAGTCAAAATGTCTCCTATATACTGACGGTAAGCCTTCCTTGTGTCAGCTGCTCCTTCAGAAGAGAGTTGAGTCTGAGATAAAATTCAGCCTAAGCTGCTGCTTTCACACACTATCAAGTACTGGCAGATGCGCTGTGTTACAGGCGGTTGCTTTGAAGAGAAGCTATGTGAAATACCAATTTAATGGTTTGAAAAAAACACGTATAACGTTGGGGTAGAAGAATGTGCTGTGGACATGTCGTGTAGTTTAGAATATTCTTTTGTCTGGCTTTTATCTATTGAACTTATCTATAATTTTAAGCATTGAACTTTTCTATAATTTTAAGCATTAGAGCACCACAGAGTTGTTAAATAGAGGAAGACCTTGTGTGTGTTTCATGTTGCCAGGGATGTTTTTCAATTACAGCGGTGTACTGGAGTGGGGTACATATGGTTTTTAAAGAAAATCATGATTCAAGTATTTTAACTAGTCAATTTGTGTATTTTTTTAATGTATACGTATCAAACATGTTAAGTCCTTTGGCGTCTAGTCTGGTTTTGCTTCATCCAGAGTTACCTTAAGTTTTGTAAGCCTCTAACCAGTTTTATTAGTTTTTGGTTAGGTAGGTAACCATTTTCACTTGGCAAACATACAGGGGACAAGGGAATGTATTTGCACATCTGGAATGGTGACTTATTTTCATTAATCTTTTACAAATTAAATGATGGTTCATCCCTGAAACCCTGCAAAGACACAGACTCTGAGGCTCATCTGTCAAGGTGTTACCCCAGGAATGCTACAGGACAAATCTGAATCAGTTTTGGGATAAACAAGTACGTAGAGTTTTCCTGTGGCCTGATCCCTGCTGCATACCTCTCCAGCTCTCTTGGCTGGGCAGGGAGCAGCAGAAGCCATGGCTTTTCCCTCTTCTTGCACAATTAGCAGTGTATCTTTGTCTGTTGGTTATCCTACTGATTGCAGGCAGTGCCTCTCTCCCTGCTGGGCATCTTCTAGCTCTAGGTGAGCAAATGTTTGTTTCATAAATGGATTAAAATGAAATAAAAAATGAGAACAGTTTTAGAAGGGCTGCTGTCAAATCAGTCTCTCATCAGAGGGAAGTGTATAAAATGGATCAGCACCCTAGAAGAAGATGCTACAGATAATACCTGCAGAGGTTGGCAATCTCACACCTGCTCATGAGTTAATCCAGATCGTAAATGCAGCAACTGACTTTTACACAGCAGATGCACCTGGTTGGGTGAGAGCTGACCAAGCTGTGCTGCTCCTTGCATCCCCTGTGCACCAAAGGTAGCTTTCTGCTTTCTGGATCTGATGCCTGCATATGTGATCAGTAGATGCAATTACGGAGGATGGGTTTTGTCTTCTGTGGCTGTGTGAGACTGGAGCAGAGCAGGAGCCCTGTGAATGAGTCAGCACTAGGAATGAGTGATTTGAAGCCTCATCCTCATTTGTGTTGCTCTTGGTGCTGTGGCTGCACGTGAGAGCCATAGTCCTCGGCCAGGATCATGCTGTGCCTGTGGAATGCAAAGCAAAATGTCAGTCTCTGTCCCAGAGAGCTTCAAGTCTGTGACACAACCCAGCAGATGGGTACAGTGAGACAGATGGGAGGGTGCAGGGAAGGGTGATGTGATAGTGGTCAGCGCACAGCGTGGCAGGCAGCTGTCCTGGGGCACAAGCTGCTGCTCACTTCTGTCTGCCATGGGGCACCCTGGCAGAGTCATCCAGCATGTTCCAACCTGGAGCATCCACCTGTGCCTTGCGCTAGTGCCAGACGAGATTTAGGAATTGTTCTAAATGATAATGTGGCAGAAGAGAGGTAGCAACTCATCCTGGCATCTCAAGCATTGTAGGCGTTTCCTTGGTGGTCGTCTGGGTGTAGATTGACAGGTGTGAGGGGACATTGATGAGATCATGGGCTTCACTGCACTGTCCTCTTAGCACTGCTTATTGCAGCACACGTGCAGTCATTGGAAAGCTCAGTGTTGTCTCCTTGCCTCGAAGGTGGCTGTGCCTGATCTGAGGTGCGTTATAGATGTTTGGAGGAAGATGTTATATTCGAACCTTGTGTGCAGGGGTTGTAGAGGGCTGGTTGTACATGACCCCTGCCAGCCACAAGGGAAGGATATCTCTTTTCTCTTATTTTGCTGTCAATTGACTTTCGAATGGAAGAGTCTGTCCCTGGAAAGCTTTCTGTCTAGGAGAAGCTGTTTCCTTACTGCTTCTGTTTCATGTGCATTTAATTCTAATGCAACATTTATTAATTCAAAAGCACTCTGTTCTCTAGGCTAAAAAAAAAAATAAATTATCTTTACTCTGTCAGATTCTTACATCAGGACAAGTTGTAAAATACTGTAACTACTTTACTTTCAACATTTCTGTTTGACAGAATGTATGTATCTACTTTATGTAGGAAAGAATTAAGTTTGATTGGAGTAGTTGTTTTGAGGAATAATTTATCTGTGCGATTATTTTCTGAAGCACTATCTGCTCATAGTTGAGTGCCTTTGGTTAGACTAGAAATGTGAACATTTTAAGTTAGGAAGGGGCCTGCAAATTGCTAATGTGCTTTAGTGGGGCAGTGGGACCTGGCTCACACAGGCCCCACATCCGTTCCATCCTCTCCTCTTCCCCACAGACATCTGGTGTGCAGCACTGTTAGCATATTTGAATAAGGATTTCTGGTCTCCTGCAGAACTGCTCAATGCAGTTTGAATATTTGTCTATCCAAATGATGTTCCTTTGAGGTTTGGTTTTATTTTTGGGAAAGGGTGTGAAAACCATGCCATACTGAATGAGAACATGTGTCACGATAGGGATCCTGCAGCACAAATGATGCCTCAGTAGATGCCATTGCTTAAATCATTTGCTGATGACATACACAAATTAGGCACGCTCTGCTTTTGCTGTCAAACTGGGCTTGCCTTGGGATCTGCATTTAACTTATATTTTTGGCATTGCTTTTGCAAACAGCACACATGTGCAGACTTGGAAGCCCTAGTACAGCCAAGCGTCATGTGGGAATACAGCAAAGCTCAGCAGCCCTAGCTTTTAACCAAATCCAGCCACAGTGAAATCATTGTGGCAGATAATGTTTCAGCTTTGTGCCATTATAGTGTTATATCACCTTTGTCCAATACACAAAGAACTCGTACAGCCTTGCAGGAGCCAGTTTAAATGTTTGAGTGCCCCATTTGCAGAGTACGGAGTGTACAGAGGTAAATGTTACATTCTTCTCAAAACTGTTTTATGATTAAGAGGAACTCGTGCTAATATTTGTATGTTGTTATTCTTACAAATGTAGAGGCAAAAGGGGTCCTGAGTAGTCGTGTGGCTGCTCCCCAAATAACAACCTATTCCTAATGAGGAGGACATTTTACCCTAAAATTTAGCTTACATCTCAATGGAACTTAAACTGCTTTTTGTTGTCTTGCTCCTAGCAATATGGGAAGCAATTGATCGCTACTGTCTTCTGAGCAACTCCTCACGTCACAAAACTGTTCTTCCCTGTGCTGATAATTACCATAATCACAACCATTGCTGCCTGGCATCCCTTTCCTCCTCTTGCTTTTGGGACCAAAGAAGCGTGATTGAATTTGGTAGGTCAGTTTTCAGGCATTATATTGGCCTTGTTGCTGTACTCAGGATCTTGCGGGAGGAGCAGTGGCTGCTGTCTGGCTCCTAGCAGGGGGAAGTAACTTCTCTCCCACACTTTGTGTGTAATATTCCTATAAATACACACAGTACTTTGCAAGAGTGTCCCCACTCCTGACTCGCATTCAGGTATAATCCAGATCATTCCCTGCAGGACTGCTACCTGGCTACTCATTCTCTTTCTGGAATTTGTGTGTTAATTTTTTTCAGCATTATGAAATTACTGCTATTTCAGGGAATCATAGTATGGTTTGGGTTGGAAGGCACCATAAAGATCATCTAGTTCCAATCCTTGCACTTAGCCCCCTCTACCTTGGTCTTGGACACTTCTAGGAATGGAGCAGCCACAGTTTCTCTGGGCAGCCTGTGCCAGGGCCTCACTACCCTTGCAGGGAAGAACTTCTCCTTCGTATCTAATCTAAATCTCCTCTCTGGCAGGTTAAAGCCATTCCCCCTTGTGCTGTCCCTACAGGCCCTTGTCCAAAGCCCCTCTCCAGCTTTCTTGTAGCTCCTTTAGGTGCTGGGAGCTGCTCTAAGGTCTCCCCTTAAGGAGCCTTTTCTTCTCCAGCCCAGCTCTCTCAGCCTGTCTCAAGAGCAGAGCTGCTCCAGCCCTCACAGGACCTCTGTGGCCTCCTATGAACTCGCTCCAATGGCTCCGTGTCCCTGTTGTGCTGTTGCCCCAGAGGCGGGTGCAGGACCACAGGGGGAGTCTCCCAAGAGCGCAGTAGAGGGTGAGAATCCTCTCCCTCAACCTGCTGCTCACACTCCTTTTGATGCAGCCCAGGACATGGTTGGCTGAAAGCACACATGGCCAGGTTATGGGGAGCTTCTCATCAAGCAGCAGACCCCAGTCCTCCTCATGGCTGCTCTCAGCTCAGTCTGTGCTCAGCCTGTATTTATGTGCCCCCACCCAGGTGCAGGACCTTGCACTTGGCCTTGTGGAACTTCATGAGGATCACCCAGGCCCACCTCTTGAGCCTGTTAAGGTCCTTCTGGATATCAAGTCCATGGTTGACAGTTCCCTCCAGTGTGTCCAGCAACATGCAGCTTGCTGGTGGTGGCAGACTTGCTGAGGGTGCGCTTAATCCCACCATCCACGTTGCCAACAAAGATGTTGAACAGCACTGGTCCCAGTACTGATCCCTGAGCAACACCACTCATCACTGGTCTCCACATGTGCTTTTACTGAATTTCCTTGTGTTGATTTGGCAGGATGGGATTTTATCCCATCCAGATCAGTCTGAATTCTGTATTGTTGTTTAGCAAGACCCATGCTGCTGGGATGTTTCTGGGACTGTGAGATGGGGTGAATGTCTGTAATAAGGTGCTTTGTCCTCCAGGCTTCCGGAATACTGCACCATTTTGTGGGTGATTTTGGCAGCTGGAGATCCTTTGTAACTGAGGATCCATGCGTGAAGTCCAGCATCCGTAAAAACCTTTGCTTTCAGTGCAGCTGGTGCGGCCTGGTTTTTTCAGGCACCTTCTCATTGCTTCATTTTGTAGTGCTCAGCTCAAGGGACTGTTGAGGTATCATTCACAGTTAGTACCTGGAATAAAAATAATTGTGGGTAATGGTACTTCATGCTGGTGACAGATCTGGTTTAAGGGGTTATGTTCTCCAACCACAAGGAATGTGTGATTGCGCCCTGGAGCTGACCATCCTCTTATGTGAAGCAGCTCTGCTGTTGGTGGAGTTGTATTTGCAGAATGACCCACCTTAGCAGGGAAACACTGACAGTGTGTGGACTCAAAAGGCCCCTCGCTCGGCCCCATGGGCAGTTTAGCACTTAGCATCCTGGAAGTATTGGGTGGGTGGTTTCTTTTTCTTTTAGTTTTACTCTTCACCTTTTCCCCTTCTTGTACTTGATTCATGACATCCCAGCACTAGTGAAAAGTTAGGAAAATCTGTTTAAAGATTTTGAGGCTGCTGCTTTTTATATCCATATTTGGGTTTTAATGAGATTGTCGGGAGAATAAATGAGAGCTTTTCCTCTTTCTAGTGCCTGTTAGACTTCCAGCTGTTGTAGTGGATTAATTTCTGAATGGCAGTGGCATAAATCAACCCCAGTTCCCCCAAAACCAGAATGAATTGCAGGAATTGCTGTCAAAACCCAGTGTTATGTTTCAGTTGTGATTTTGGTTCATTTGGCACAGATCTGCGCATTTTTGTATTGGTTGATTCCTCTGTTATCTGCTCCTGTGACTCACATAGTCCACAGTTGCATCTCCTCCAGATTTGGGATTTTTGTTCAGGAAAGGGTTAGGTAGTATGACCTGATGTGCCTTGAGATAAAAACAAGCTTTATGCATTGAGCAGCATAGTTTTGTCAAGAGTCTGTGCATGTTCTAAATATTAAATAGTGAAGTTGAGCATTCTCAAAAATATCTGAGGTTTGGTCTCTAGTAGGACAAGGGAGAATGGCTTTAAACTGAAAGAGGGTAAATTTTGATTACATCTAAGGCAGAAGTTCTTCCCTGTGAGGGTGCTGAGGCTCTGGCCCAGGTTGCCCCGAGAAGCTGTGGCTGCCCAATCCCTGGCAGTGTTCAAGGCCAGGTTGGATGTGGAAGGTGTCCCTGCCCATGGCAGGGTTTGGAACTGGGTGAGCTTTAAGGTCCTTTCTACCCCAAACAATCCTTTGATTCTATAGTATTTGTTTAAAGTGAATGGGATTTAGGGTTGTATCCGCCTTCAGCTGTTAAGAAAATCACCCCACAGCCTTGCCGGCAGGGGGCTGAGACCTTGCTGCTCTGGTCATGCAAAGCAGCTTGAGCAGAGGAGCAGACTCTCCCTTGGATTCTGCATTTCAAGTAGGTTGATGAGGAACACTGAAAAAGCTGGTCTAGAAAGCAAGCAGTGCTGAAAGCAGGCATGTGGGCCAGTGCTCAGCCTGGCAGACAGTGCACATTAAACCTGGGTGATTTATGGAACTGTTTCTGTTAAAAGCTTCCTCGTGCACTTTAGAAAGAGGAGCTGCCAGATTGGTCAAGATCCAATACCCAGACAGTTGGAGTTGGCTTCTGGCTGCAGAAATAACCGTGGTAAAACTCTAACAGGCTTTGCAGGCTGCCGCATCATTGCTGCTTCTGGGAAAACAGACAGTGTCAAAATGTTACGTGGTATGAGGACATTTCCATGGTAACGTTAGCGTCCCATGGCACTCGTTCTTGCACTGTGGTGTCAGTGCATGCTGTCAACATTGTACTTTCTTCCTCCATCTGGGGCCTTTAGGAGTGCTGTGGTACTGATCATATGGATTTCTTGAGTGACTGCTCTTAAATGTGGGGCTGAGGGTAGAAGAGATGCTCTCTCTGGGCTTTCATATGTGTGTGTGTGTGTGTGTGTGTGTTAAAAAAGGCAAGTATTCCTTCTTGTATATAGCAACTCTCACATAATTAAGCTTAAAAGCACCTGGTTTTGCTTTCTGCTGCACTAAGCAGCAACTTTCCTTCTGTGATCAGACAACTCACTGCAATAGCTGCTCTGTATCTGGCATCGAGGTACATGTGCTGCTATCACACAGGTCTTTGTCAGAGTGCTCTGAGATAACTCAGTTCATGAAGATGCTCCAATCTTGTTTTGGGTATGATCCTTTCAGCCTGGAGAAAGCTCACTGCTGATGTCTGTCTGTATCCCGATAGTTATCTGCTCCTTCCTCCCCTCCCTTTGCAGGAGGCAGCTGCTGCTCCAGGCACTGCTGCCCGTGGGGCTGGTTTTGGACAGTCGCCTGAGGCCTTTGGATGGAGTTTCATCTCTGTGGCTGCCTCCTTATTTTATCATGTCTTGATCGATAGTTTTGGCCTGCCTATAAATATTTCAGTTCCTGCAGCAACCTCTGCAGTAGCAATGTCCCACTAGGATTTTCAGTATTCTCCCTGTGTTTTTCTTCCATTTTCTTCCTCTATTTCTGTATTTCCAACAGGTCATATATTCCAAAATTAGCATCACGGTGGGTTTTTTTACTATGCAGGCAACACATGTTTGTTGGATGTTTTCCTTTGTCATAGAGAAAGCTGTTCTCAATATTTAATTGATAAGCTGAAGCTTTGGCAAGAAATAATACAGGTAAAGACGTTTTCTCTTTGGCAGCCCAAGGACCTTTCACCAGTGCATGTTTTTCTTTTCCACTTGGTGCTTTGTAAGAACAGTTGAGAGATCTTGGTTTAGTTATTGTGCATGTGTTGGTTCTGAAAATTGCATGGGTAAGGAGACAGTCATTTAATGACTTGCCTCCTCAGTACGCAGAAGCTCTGGATGTGCAGTCTAGGTGTGTGGCGGTGCGCAGCAAGTCCGTTTCTCACACAACAGTGCTGCAGTGTAAAGGGATCACTTATGATAAAACAAAGGATTTGTGATTTAATGTCTGGTCTAAAGTATTTCACTTGAAGGGACTGAAAGGCTGAATGTGTGGCTTGAGAAAGTGCAGGTTTAGGCTAGGGGCAGGAGCAGAACTTGACTGACAATTATATCTGTTCCTCAGGACCCACTTCTGGACTGTTTAACAACAGTAATTCTCAGCTCTCCTGTTCGAGTCGTGCCACAGTCTCAAGTTATCTTCCTATAAACTTGTTTTTCATCTGTTTCCACTGAACTCCCAGCTTCTGCCTAGTAACAAGAGTAGGTCTGTTCTGTGACCTGTCTCCTCTTGTCTCTGCAGAAACACTCTTACTGCTCCTGGACAGCAGGCGGCTCCTACAGCCCAAACTCATTTTTTCCCAAGACCCAACCCAAGCCAAGTGTCTCTAAACCTGGCATCGTGTCGGCCCTATTTCAGTATTTTTCTATTTCTGTCTCAGTGCTGCCTGGCTTACCTACTAGAGAGCTCTATGAAATATTGCTTGGTTGGTTGAGGCAAAGTTAGCTGCTGCTCTAGGAATAATACCAGGCAAATTAGCCTCAGTCCATTTTACTTGGTGAATTTGACTCTGTTTTCGCAGCCTATTCACTGCAGCCATCTGCTGCAGAGAGACATCAAGTTTGCAGGACACATTGTGAAAATGAGGAAGTCTTATTCCAGGCTGTAGTTTTGTTTAATCTCCTGAAATGCAGAAAACTGTTTTATTTCCTCAAACACCTTTTACCTAAAGCCCTAAGACTGGGTTTCGGAAGATCGCCTGTACAGGGTGCATGAAAGTGTTTGGAGGGGGAGATGAATCTGAAGTGGTGACAACACGATGACCTGAAAATGTTCCACTGATCAAAATATTCATTAATAATTTCCCAGCTTCTGTCAGTTTTGGTAAGAATGTGCTTTTATGTACGAGTTGACCAATACAAAACTGTTCTGCAAGTGTCAGTAGTGCAGATTAAAGCAGCATTTGGCATCTGATACTCAGTAAATGGTTTGGAAACTGGATTTTGCCTTTAATACTAAACTACTATGTCATGAAAGAGTCTTAGCCTTTTATTTCAATACTGGGGGGAGGGAGGGAACGGATGAGGAAGGAAGCTTAACATCTTGATATGGGTACATCTTCCATGGTTTAGACATTGTAAAAGACCCAGTGACCTGCTCTATTAAGCTTTTAGAGGCATCAGACTTGGGAGGAAATTGCAGTCAAAAGTGAATACTTTAAAACTTGCTCATCTAAATGGTCTAATAGTCGACCTGTTTTTCCCTTGACAGCCCTGTGCTTATCTCTTCAGACCTGCAGGTGTTCAGTCCACTGAGGCTGCAGTGCAGAAAGGGGAAAAGAGCTGCAAAAGTAGGACAGACTGGGATTATATTTAACACTGTTCTATTTCGACATGACAACCAGCTATCGAACACCTACAAGTTTGCAACTGTGATTCACTCGGAAGCTGACATAACTGATGTCACGGTGTATTAATAGCTACAGAATTGTAACTGCTTTTAGCAATGAGGTTCATTAACAGCTTCTACAAACACACTGACAATCAGTTGAAAACCTGAAAATATTAGGTGTATATAAAAATGGATTATGCCATAAAGGAACCTCCCTGTGCTGCCAAATGTGTTTACAGTAAGTTCTTGCGGGTGTTAGGCATAATGATTCCTCTTCATCACTTTCAGTAGGTCTTGCTGATAGCAAAAGGTGTTCAAGGACTGATCCACACTCTAAATTAATTAGGAGCTGTTGATCTAATGGGGTTACATGATGTGAGTGTATTTGGGAGTTGCTGTGTCCCCAGTGTTGTTCTTGGCAAGCGGAAACTGCCCAACCAATTCTTGCATAGTGCCAAGGTTGTTTTGGGAGGTACTTGGTCCTTCACTTGTTTTAGTTGAACATTTTGGCTTTGACAGGAAGCGTTTTTGTGACAAACCATCCCTAGACATTCTCAAGCTGTACTAAGTGCACTGAGTTCAGCTCCCCTTTCGGTTTTGTGTGCTTTCCTTGGTGTGGGCTGCTGGCCACCCCCAAGGAGGCTGGCATGGAGGAGATGGGAAGTGTTCACTGCTTCCTGTTATCTTCTTTGAAGATACTGAATTAGTAGCTAACGGTGGTGGCATGTTAGTGGTCCTCACCAGCCTCTGCTAACTGTCGTCTGGGGTGAATGAATCAGTTACTTTTCAGGCGCTTAGTACAATCATCTCTACATTACATATGTCCAGTTTTAAGGTTTGTGTCACTGGTATGATAGATAGAGACATTGTACAAGTGAAATGAAAACTGAGATTCAGGAGGGGAAGTATCTGGGATGGGATTCAAGAGGAAGTGTTCAGGATGGCCTTGGCTCTGTGTAGAGTTGTGTAGTCAGACTTGTTGGAAGCAAATCTGTGGCTGTGTATGTTCAGCTGAGATTTCTAATGCTGTGGGTACCTCTGAGGAGCTAGTCCATTGCTCCTTACTGCAGTCATCTCCTCTTGGTTCCTTCTTTTTCTTATGTACATCACAGTGCCTCTTCTCTTACTTTTGCCATGAGTAATTCAGTTGTGCTTTTCAGGTCATGTCTACTGTCTCATTCATGTGTCACCTGTGTTTGGTGCCTGTCATTTGGATGTGTCTGCTTTTGCTGGCCTCATATGCTCACTTCTAGAGACGGAAGGTCTCTGGAGACTGGCAGGAATGGTTGGTTGATTCAGGATGCAGCAAAATTGTAAATAACAGGCGTTCGGAAATGGTACCGTCTGGCAAGGGAGCAGAATTCCTTATTTTGAGAAGATGAAAATCTGAGGCATTATCCTTTCTCATTGTTCTTTTTTACAAGGTTAGAAACCTTGTTTTCAAGTACACCACCAAATGGTCATTCACCCTTCCTCCCCTAGCGTTATCAGCAGCTGTCCAGATAATGAAGTGCACTTGATCATCTTCCACTAACACTGTTTATCTCTCAAATGTCACAATAGCAAATGATTCATTGGGCATATAACAGCAAGTGATCAAACCACCTCTGGCTCAGCATGTCTGTGTTGAAACAGCCGATGACAGTGAAGGAGTGTAATTAGCAAGACACATAGAATGGGATTGAAAAAAGATGTGAAAATAAGCAGAAGGATTTGAAAAGGATTAGGAGACTAAATGATAGACCAGTGGTTAAATGGTGCATGATTAATGACTGTACAAGTAAAAGGTTGACTAAATATTGTGACTCTGTAATGGCTGCCCCAAAGTAATAGAAAATGGTTTGTTCAGAAGATTTTAGAGGTGGGTTTATATTGACACATATGCTGACTCTGGGCTTAAACCTGTTTCTTAGACTTGGCTTAGGTCAAGGTGGGCATCCTGAGTGAGGTTGAAGATGAACTTGTGGTTCATCTTCAGTCTTTAATATGAACAATCAGCATCAAAATATCAGGTACCTCAGTGAAGTGCTGTGAGAGAGTTTATTCCTCTTCTGAACCTTGGTGCAGGTGGGAGTGTAAAAACTGTTGAGTCACACAGGCAGTTGGTAGCTTTTTGTTATTAAAGGACATTATAACGTGCTGGAGCTGTTTTTCTTAGTGCTACAAAACTGGTTTGTGTATGCAAAAAGAATCTGAAGAAGGTGCAACTTCCACAGTGCTTGGAGAAGTAAATCGGAGTTGCTCTCAGTCATGTGGAATTGCTGGGTGTCACTCCTTGTCTTAATACTGACTTTATTGTGCCTTTCATATAATGCCTGATACAGGGCTGGGATTTCACCTCTGGTTTCTTGCACTGCATCTTAAATTCTCATTTTCAAGGAGGTACTGAACTCTTCCATGCATGTAGTAAATACACTGTTGAGGATTTTGAACAAACCCTGAGTTTCCTCTTTCCTGTAGAACCTGTGTCTGCTGTTTTAGGATCAGTATTTGCATTATTCCTACCATCCTTTGGTTTCAGTCTAGACCTCCAGCCATTCTTAGATGTGCTCTGTTGTGTCTTAGAGGAAGCAAAGTTGTATATTAATGTGTCTTATAGCTCAGGATTCACCTCATACCAATAAAAGCCAATAGAAATTAAGTGCATCCTAACGTTGAGGTGCTTTGACCAAGGATTTGTGGTTGACACATTTTTCCATTGCAAGCATTGAAGCAGAGCTGCAGAATAGGGAAATTTTGAATGCGGCTCAGTGCATGGTTTTGGCTACCAGGAAGAACATTTGCTGTTACTGCTGCAGTGTGGACCCCAGTGAAATTATTCTGTAACATTTGATTTATTGTGTGTGTGTGCTTCCCAGAAGGTTGGGAGCTACTTAATTGAGAAGATTGCTGCCATTGCTTGCCATGTTTTAATGAAGAGGTAAGACGATGTCTCCTCTTTGAGGTTTCCACTAGACTAGTGCTCTACAGCATGTTAGTAAGACTGTTTTGAGGGAAATCAAGCTCTGTGTTCAGTAGCTCCCGGCTTACAGAGTTTAGTCTCTGAGCACTAAATTATTGTGAGTTCAGTAATTCATCTCCCAACTGGTTTATTGTCCCTTGATGTATTAATAAGTTGGCTCGGATTGCTCACCTAATGCTTTAGCAGAGCAAAGTGAAACCAAGGCTTGCACTAAGCACAGATTACACATGTTGTGTGAGCAATACACCATTTCCCAGCAGCTGCCCCAAAGGGACAGTGTAGTTAGCAGGTAAGGTGTGTGAGAACTGGACCTCTGAACTCTAACCTTGTTTTGTCCATCAGTATCTTTGCCCAGCCCTCATCCTCTCTCTGTGTCTCTTTTGCCATAGAACAGCTTCAGTTTGTGCTTTTTTTTTTTTCAGAAGTAGATTGTGATATATAATGAGATGCTTGTAGAGCAGTGTACAAAACCTGCCAGGGGTTACTGTGCTCGCTGGTGGTATTAGAGCTGGAGGAAAACTGCCAGAAGGTATTGATTCTGTGGTAAAAACAAGCCCTTCAAACTTCTTTGGTCTTTATTCATGATTGGTTTTTATCTTGCATCCTGCATGCGTTTCGGAGGGTGGGTTTGTTTGCTGAAAGAGCAAAATAAAATGTTGACAATTCCTGGTACCAATCTGTAGCTTCCTGGGTGGGTGACATCAGAAGAATTTGTGCAGTGCAGCCTTTCCAGGCTTTAAATCCGCCTGGATCCTGGAACCAGAGCATCCAAGTGGCCAGGTAGGGATAGCACACCAAGTATCAAGCCTCATAGAATGGTTTGGGTTGGAAGAGGCGTTAAAGCTCATCCAGTTCCAACCCCCTGCCATGGGCAGGGACACCTTCCATTAGAGCAGGTTGCTCCAAGCCGCGTCCAGCCTAGCCTTGAACACTGCCAGGGATGGGGCAGCCACAACTTCTCTGGGCGTATGAAAGAATCTCCTGGGGGGCTTGTGAAACTGTGTCGTTCACAGAAGCTTGAATGTACTTCCTGAAGTTGATCAGTTGATCTTTTTGATTTATTTTTTTTTTGTGAAGTTTGTTGTTTAGTTGGGTACAAGCTGACTCTTGCGGGGTAGAGTGGATGATGTTGAGGGAGCTGTGGCTGACTGGTGGGAAGGGCTTGCTGCCTCTGTTTTCTAGTTCACCTCACAGTGATGGTTTACAGCTTCTCTCATACCTCACTGTGGAAGACAAAATGTCACACTTTGAATTCATTAAGCAGCTCTGCAAAGGAGGAGGAACTATTGAAAGGGAAAGCTGTTTTACAGAACAGTAAAATACAGAGGTTAGTCACTTGTCTGTAGCAGAAAATACATGAAAAAGACAAATATTGTGTAACATTCTGAAAGGCCAAGTCATGCATGTTTCTAAAGACAAGGCAGGTATATGGCTTATAGGACGCCAGAAGGATGTACAAGACATTCGTGGATCCAGAGGACTAAAATTTAGTAGTGACTTCAAAATCAGGCGTGGCCTTAAGGTTTCTCAGATTGAAAAGTACAGTAGGAGCAGAAGTGAAACCTCTTTCACCAAATGAGGCCAAGGACGAAGCACAGACCTCCAAACATCTGCACGTAATGACCTAGAAACTGCTTCAGCTGAGAGACTGAAGCCTTTGGTGGAGGCTGCAAAGCGCTTTCTGTGCAAGTGTCAGACTCACAAATGGGTTCACTTTGGTTATCACGAGTACCTTTCATGTTCATTTCCAGCCATTAAATTTCTTCAAAGAATTATGTAGGTAAATGGGAAGCTTTGAAGCAAACACCGATGACTGCACTTCGCTCGAGTCATCCAGCAACCTAAGAACTGACCTGTCATGGGTCAGAGCCACCTGTTAGTGCTTGAAGGTCCTGTGCTGGCCTAGCCTGCCAACCTGCTTGCTCAGGAACAGAGCACCTTCTGGCTGCACTGACCAATGTTAACTTTTGGTAACCTTGAACAAGTACCAGCTGCTTTTAAAACTCAGGACAATTCATGAGCAAAGAAAGGGCAAGAACCATCAGTAGATACTATAAGCTCAGTCTCCCAGTGCTAGTTTCTCAGATTTCTTCTAGACATAACTAAGATATGAGCAAGTCTTCTTGTTGCTTGCTACATAAATTAAGTGTGAAACAGGTAAAAAAGAAAGGCAAATGGCAGAATTAATGTGTAGCTCTCTTTGGTATGTTACTGGTGAAAAGGAGGAGTGGTGCCAGGGCTGAGAAGTGGCAAAAAGGTTTCTATTGCTGAAATGTGTCATAACCCATCAGTAACTTAGAGACAGAGGAAGAGCTTGGGGACATGGGTCAGTAAATACCTGACAGTTCATTTTTAATGTTCTTTCAATGGAGTTGTTCCTATGTAGCTGCCCATTCGAGGAGACCACTGAGTATAGGTTTTAATGCTAGAGCAGCTATGGGGAGGTTCTCATGAGCATTGCAGCATCAGCACTGGTGGTCCAGGCATGTGTGGAATTGCACATGAGCATGCTGAGGGAGAGGGGAGCAGCAGATCCTCTGTGGAGGGGCAGGGTCCGCCCTGGTGGTCTGAACACGTAGGGAGACCAGGTAGGACATCCAGTAAACCTATTGTACAAGCTTTAGAGTAGGGAAACTTGGAAGCAGTTTAGGAAGCAAATAGGAAACTACTGCAGTCTGAAGATTGTGATCTCACTTTTCTGCTGTGGCAAAACAGAAGGAGTAAGAGGGTTTTGTGTCTTCAAAGGTGCCTGGAGAAAGGCGGGGAGGTGGCAATAGAGTCCAACATGATGGAGGAAACCTGTGAGGGAGATGAATGCTGGATATCAGCTTTCAGTGTCTTAGGGGCTTCTTCTGCTCCTGACCTCTTTTACTCACTAATTTTGTTCAGTTGCTTTTTGAACCTTGTTAATGTCCAGCAGCACCATGAAGTCCTGCAGTGAGGAGATACCCACTTATTGGCAAGGACTAGTGTCTGCTGCCTCTTCTACATCATTAGAAAGTCTTCTAAGTTGTTGGCATGATGAATTCTTGGCTGTGGGTAGCCACAGAGCTGTGGTGGAGCAGACTCATTTTAGCACACTATGCTGGCTTAATGGCAATAATAGAAAGTCAATTTATAGGCAAGAACAAATTGCCTTTTTATATGGGGAGGAGGATAATTTCTCCCATGTGTTACATTATTAAATTTGTAATCTTCATTTCTAATGCTTTTTAAAAGTGAATATTAACAGAATCTAAAATACAGATCTTAAATTTATGAGCCGCATTTTTTTCACCAAACTCCTCAAGTTCTATAATTTGTCTTTAAAGGTGAACTTGAGCAAAGGTGGGTTTTTCTTTTTGTTTAACTTAATAAATTGAAATCCCTTACTTGTTCCTTATCTCTGGGCAAGGTTAAAGGCTGCAAAGATACTTAAATGTAAGTAGTGGATGTCTATTTCTGTCTTTGCTGAGTGGTGAGTTCTGAGTTCAGGCTTATTCCCTAGTGATAAAAGACACTGGAGAGAAAAAAAAAATGACACATTTTCCTATGCCATTTGCTAGCGAGGAGGCTGTTGTGATGCTCTCTTGTTGCCAAGGAAACGGAGCCTTGAACTCCTGGCTCCACAGGAAGGAGGAGGAGGAAGAGGAGGAAAGGACTTTGCTGTTTCCCTCCCAAGCTTGCTATGAAATTTGGACTCATTATCAGGACCGTGAATGTGTCAGGCCCGAGGGTCTCTCTGAAGTTCACTTCCAGAATTGTATGTTCTGCCTCCTTATGTTTGTCTCTATTTTGAAGTAAATCTGAAAGCTGAAGCCCAGTGGCACAGCTCCATCCTTGTACTGATAACATGGGGTAGGTGGCTGCACACACACTGGGCATCAGCACAGTTATTGCACGGAGTGGGGTGAAATGGAGCCTGTGGTGGGCAGGCAGCGGTGGAATGGGATTGTCCCTCTCTGACCTTGGCAGCACCATCCTGAGAAATCCCAGGGCCTCCTTATGTCAGCCCAGTCTCTGAGTATGAGGTCAGCAATGTAGAAGTTAACTGCAGGTGCGCGAAGGAAGCAAGTTATGCAGACGCAGGTTCTCTATAGCAAGGTTAATGCACAGTGTCCTCTCCTGACCTTGTTTCATTACTATTGGTCCGTCATCTTATAAAAGAGGTTCCCATCAAACATTTCTTTTTTGGTTACTTATGCTAAAACTATTTTTTCACTCTTAAATAAAGATACATACCACTCTGTGATGCATGTTTGATCTTCCTGAACTGACATTGTCTGGTGCTGGCTGTATCACAAGCCCGTACTTCGCTTTTATTCTTCTTCATCTGTTCTCTTTTCTGCTGTCACAGTGGAGAGGGAGAAATCAGCAACGTGCTTTGATGCGTTTTGTTCATCCTTGCTCGTTCTACAAAATGTATGTAGAAATACTTGGCAGAAATGATGGGATTTTGGTGAACTTACTGCCATGTACATGCCATGGGGTAGCCTTGCACCAAACAGCCATCTGCTTCTCCTGAGGCTGTGCTGGTCCACGGCTTTTTTACACTGTAAGTGAGTAATACAAATTCCATTCAATACAATATTGAAAACCACAGTGGGTCTGTTTGTGACAAAGAACTGATTCTTTCTGCATGTAATGGTTGGTAATTGAGAAAAGTAGATCTTTGTACTGTTCCTAAAATGTATTAATCTGCTGCATTGATGGCTTTTTCCTCTAATCCTCAGTAATCTTCAGACAGGCATGATATTTTGGTTGGTTTCCCATGTTCTCCAGTATCTTTCAACAGAGGTAAAGACAATTATGTCTGTTTTGCAGCTCTGGCCAAAAGGTTTTTTTTTTTCCTCTATTGGGAGCTCTATATTCTCTTTAGACAAATGGTGAACTGAATTTCCTGAATGGACTTCACATAATTTGAGGTGTTTTTATAGCTGAGCGCTGCTTTTGTGCATGCAGAAAACAGATGTAGGAGGCAGTTATGTGTCTGCCATGTTTGTCTGTGGGAGAGTTTATCACTCAGATGAGAGTCTGCATGCAGCTCTAGGGTTGGGCTGTGAAAATTTGCTTGTGGTTTTTTTTTTCCTTAGGAGGCTGCTACTTAAATCTCAGTGACTCTGGGTTTGGTATTAGATGGTGTTTTCCATGCTTTAACAGTTCCACTTGTCACCAGTTGAAGATATTTATGATGTATGATTGCCAGGGCTGTCTGCTGTAAGATGAAACCCAAAGTTTTGACCACTTTGGTTTCTTAGTCCCTATGACTCTCTTTACATTGTAAGGTTAATCCCATCCTGCTTTTGGGCACCAAAGCCTGACCACTGTCTATTATCTGTCCAGAGATGCCTGCAGCATCTCTGCATTGTGACTGTGATAGGCAGGGTGCTCTCTTTTCACTGCACCCAAACAGAACCAGACACTTGGGGTGTATTAAAATGATCCCGATCCTTTGCACTAGGTTAGGGAAGGAAATTGTTCTGTTTAGTGTACCTGAGGGTGGGATGCAGCAGCTGCCTGGCACAACAGGCACTGCACAGCCATGGACCTGTCAAAGGATGTGTCTGCATGAGCCAAATGCATAGAATTAGAGGGGGAAAATGTGCTGGTTTGCTTGCTTCTTTAGCATTTGCTACAGCTTTACATGAAAGTACCTTTGGTGAAGCCTGACACAGATACCATCTGGTGAAATTGCCTGGAATTAGAAGCTGAATGCCTGAAATTGTTTGACTTCTCTGGAAACCAGACCATCTTCTCCCCCTCTCTGCTTCCACAGTGGATCAAGTAATTGCTTCCAAATGGACGCAAGTTATTAAGCCGTGTGTATAATTAAAGTCAACTCCTTGTGAATTCAGTCATTCATTTCCTTAAGGAAAATATGATGAAGTAATTACAACCCAAGCTAAACACAAATCAGACACTATTCTAAGTGTGATTCTGCACCATGATTCTAGTTTATGAATGACTCCAGGGTTCTGTGGGCTTCATGCCTGTTACAGAAATGTGGCTGTGTTTTTAATTGTGTTTATAACAAATGAACAAAAGGTTCCATGACTCACTCGCTGTGCCAAGACTGCTGCTCACTCATTGTGCTCACACACACGTGGTCTTGACAAAATCACTCGCTCCTAAAAGAGCGTCACTGGAACAGAAGGAGAAAAACCTTGTTAATAAATCTGGCCTCGTCAGTTCTTTCCCCCTGAATTTTGTCTGTACCAAACCAAAACTTTACCTGCCTTACCTGTGAATATGAAGGAGGCAATTGTTCAGAACATAAGCCAGAAACCTGTTGTTACCCTTCTCTCCATCATTCCTATGGTGGGAATGTCATAGCTCATACTTCCCAGTTTCAACCAAATTTGGTAGAGAAGGTAAGGAGATTCTACAAATGCTGTTAAAAGATGGCTCTGTGTAGAAAGACCCAGACTAGTGCCCCAGAAGAAAAGGTCTGCTGTATAATCTCATCTTAAAAGAAATGTTCTGAGTGAAAGCAAAGCACTGGAGCCAAGTGGTTGAATGGAAAGTGGTTTCCTGGATGGAAAGGTATGTCACTTCTGTGAGAAGTTTTCATGGCTTCTGGAGGCTCAGGACTTGAGTTCTTTTTGTAGTGGGAAAGCATAGCTTGTGAACAGGCTGCTGAAGTGATTTTTGTCCACTGCTTTCTTCCCAAGAGCTGCTGCATGAAGAGCAGGACACTGGGCCAGGCAGGTTCAGCATGCTCAGGAAGGGCAGAACAGCCTCTGGCAAAGCTTCCTGGCTTAGTGAAGCGTAGGCAGGGCAGCTCTTTCATCTCATGCCATCCTTCATTTACAATGACACTTTCTGGCTGCTTTATTTTTGGGAAGTCACCTCATTTTTGTGATCCTCTTCTAAACTGAGAGGTGTTTTGCAGCTCAGACTCATTCATATTTCAAATTGTGGACTTAAGTAACATCCTCAGAGTTATTAACAGTGTGAGATGGACGACAGGATTAGGACAAAGTGCTCTGGTTCACTGCACTTCCAATTAAGTAGGGATCCTCACCTGGCCTTCATAACGTAAGTTGGTCGGCTGGAGGACCTCTAGCCACTGGGACACAAGTTGGCTCCACCTCTGGTCCTCCTTTTGTGGAAGAACAAGAAGGAAAGCCCTGGGATGGCCTTGGCAGCCAAACCAGCCACCCATCTTTTGGCTTTTCATGTTTTCCTGATGTCCCGATCATCATAGTTTTAAGAGTTTTGAACTAAGATCACTTAAAACACTGCTGCTCTTTGGTACTAGGTCTGACATTTCCCTCAGCTTTCTAGGAATAAATATTACAAAAGTAGTTTAAAACCTGTTACTTATTGATATCAGTTGCCTGTGGCTGTGCCAAATTATCTGAGCCATCAGCTAAACCTTCCTTGGCTTGGCATATACTCAGATATAAGACCCCCAGGGTCTTCTGGGGGAGCAAATGTTAGAGGGGGAGTTAAACTCCTAGTGGGGCTTAAACCACAAAGTCCAAGAAGTGGGAAGTCTGGGTCTCCTTCTTATTATGCAGTTGGAATATATATGGGTATGAGGAAGATGTTCTTTACTGTGAGGGTGGTGAGGCACCAAAACAGGTTGCCCAAAGAAGTGGTAAATACTCCATCCCTGGCAGTGTTCAAGGCCAGGCTGGACAGGTCTTGGGCACAACATGGGCCTAGTGTGAGGCATCCCTACCCATGGCAGAGGGGCTGGAACTAGACGATCTTAAGGTCCTTTCCAACTCAAATCATTCTTTGATGCTATGTTTCTATGGTTTTTTTAAGCCATCACCTCTTGCACCAGCACGAAAGAATCAGAGGATGGAGAAAGGCCTTAGATGTGCCTGTCCCAGACATGCACAGCTCCTGGGACAACCGGTGCAGCATCAGCAGTCCCATGCCTGCCCATCCCTGGGGACCTGGGCCCGCGGAGGGGCAATGCTGGGGTTTCATTGCCAGGCTGCTGGCAGAACAGTGTGGCGGTGAATTTCTGTATGCAGATGGACATTTTGTTTAATGAGGCTCTCCTGCAAAGCGTGGCAGATTGGGGGAGAGAAGAGGGCAGCGTGTTCCATTTTCTTATGAACAAGAAAAATGCAGAAGCAGCCGTCAGATGAAGCTATTTGGATCCTGCTGCTGCAAACAAAACAGAGACATGGAAAGAATTCTGAAGAGTTGGATCTAGCTGCTAAGTAGTTCCCATGAAATGCTCTGCAAGAAACTGGTATTTTATTAGTTTTATGGCACTGTAACTTTTTTATGGGTGAAAGCTAAACAATTTTTTATGGTGGTCAAAAATCTGTTTAAAAATCACTGACAGTGGAATATGTATGTTTACCATTTGGTTTGCTCACTTTCTCCCTTGTGTCTGTGAAGGAAAAAATCTCAAAGTAATTTTCTTGGCTACATTTTAGGTGCAGAACCTTTCCTTTAGACATTTTAAAATGAAAATTTTGGCTGTTTTTTAATAGAGATAAATTATCAAAAAGGTCAAAATTAAAAATAGTCTCACGAGAACTAGTTAACCTCAAATGGCACAGAAATAATATTTCACACTTTCCTAGTTTAAAATATGAAGATGGAGCTCATGAAGATAGGAAGCAAAATCAGTGCTTTACCAGCATTCCACCCAACCTACAAGAGGTGGTAACATCTTACTGGGGGTGGAGACCTACTTAAATGCAGACCTAGCTGGGTTTCAGACTAGCTTAGAGGGAAAAACACTTGCTGCTTTAAAGTAGTTGAGCAGTTTAGGATCTGGGTGGGGTTGTGTGGTGTAGGAGCTCCAGGCAAGCCTAAAAACCAGTGTGTGGGGTTTGGTGCTTCCCCTGCCCACACTGATGGGGTGGGAAAGAAATAGAGGGTTGTCTCCTTGGGGTGTTGGGAGGGAAGGACAGGCTTTGCAGGAGAGTGTCAGATCTGTGTTCTGGCTTTAGCCTTTATAAGGAAGGAAGAGGAAGAAGGTTAGGTTTGTAGTGCCTAAATTAAGCTGCTGTTAGGCTTGAAATAGGGCTGCTGCTTCATGAAGGCTCACAGAGCTCCTGTGCCGGGTACAGATATATCATAAGCTGCCGTTCTGCAGGCCAAAGGAAGTTTTCTGCTGTGCATCTTGAGCTCAGTGGGTAAAGAAGGGAGGCAGCCTCTGAGACTGCTGCTGGGTGCCTGTTTAATAAAAATAACCTGAGGAATGATTTTTGGTCCTCTTTTAATGGTGGGGAGAAAGAAGAAAAAATGATAGGTTCAGGAGGGAGTTGTTCTGACAGTCATACATCTGGGCATGGGTTGGTGTGAATGAGGAAGGCCAGGATTGAACATCAGAACGAGAGAAAGGATTTTAGTGCAAAAACACCACAGTGGTCCAGAGCAGAGGGATGTGTTGATGAGTGTGGTGCGAGTTTGGAGGTGTTTCACTGGCGTCTCCATGGGCTACCTGCCCAGGTAGCATGTTGTGGCCCTGCTCTGCAATCAGTGGGGCTCTGTAGCTCTCACAGCAATACAAATAGTTGCTAATTTCACTACTTTCTGTCTCTCCTAAGAGTTGACTCGACCTTTCCCAACCCTGTGGATGTATTTAGGCTGTACACATAAGAATTAACACATGGAAATATTTTTTTTCTTCTATCCCATGGAAGACTTTCTGCTTCATTTGGAAAGAAAGGGTGTGATTTTATTAGTGTCTGAAACTAGGACAAGGGGAACGAAGCGAACAGCCTGGTTAGTGTCCCTGCTTATCCCCAGCCATTTTCTGTCATTTCTGGCATATTATTCAGGCTGTGATGATAGCCTGGCATGTTCTGGAGCACACAGTACAAACTGCCTCTCTTTAGGTGCTCATAATTCACACTCCATTAGGATGTCAATGTAGGGAATACTTGGCAGGATGTCAGAGCTTGCTGGGCATGAGGAGATTGAGTTCATCTCGTTAAACTGCATTCTGAAGTGACAATCCAGTATTTATATGGGCTTTTTTTCCTCAGCAGTAGCATCCCCTCAGGAGAGCGGCATGGCTTGTTCCGAACAGAGATACTGATGTAAAAGGGTTGTGGTGCCCACCCCAACAGCCGTTCTGCTCAGCATGTGCCAGGCTGCTGCAGGTGTTGGATGTTCATACAAGGCTGTGGGAAGACTTTTCTTTTCTCCTCTTTTGCAGCTGAACAATGGAATTCTTTTATTCATCTTGGAATTGATTCACGGCACACAAATCTTAGCACACGTCTGTAGGGATCTGACTAAACAGAAATAAATCTTCTATTTTAAAACCCATTAGGAACAACAATGCAGTGGCAGAGTTTGAAGCAGAGAAGTTAATGTGTTGGCTCTTTGCTCAGAGTATTTAAGTAGTAGGTAGAATGGTCAGTGCTTCAGCAGTCTCACAGGGTGGTGAGCTGAGGCTCCCACTGCTGCTTTTTGCCCACAGATGTGCCGAAGACCAGCAGTTGGACTTGGGGGCCACCTTCTGAATCTCAACAGGTGATAATATTTGCAATTAGGAATATGTGTGGGTTTGGTGTTTTCCCTTCTTCATTTTCAGCCCCAAACTGACATGCATCATCTTATCTCTGGGGCAGATCTTCATGGAGAAGCAAGCAAGCAATCATCATCTCTAGTTTTGATCTGAAGAGTGAAGTTAGTGGCTGTAGAAAATGAAAAGGCTTGTGAGTCCATGTTTGAGGTAAAGGATAGAGCAGGCAGATCCAGTGTAAATCACTGCATAGCTCAGGGTATCTCTCTTTCGTAGCCAGGCAGGTCCTGTCCTGCCCAACCAGATACCCCTGGTACACCTGGATGCTGTGTGCAGATACACTCAGGATTGCAAGTATTCATCCCCTTCATCTCTACATGATCTACAACATGCTCCGAAGGGTACATTGACAATGCCACGTGGGTTTCTCTCTGTTTCCTTGCTGGTATTGTCAATTTTCTGTGCTTCCTAAGTGCTGGTTTGTACCTCATTTTGGAGCAAAGCAGATAATTCACTTGCTGAGGACCCCAGGTGTGAAGCCAAAGAGCAGAGCCTGCGCAGGTCAATACCCTGCAGCATGTATGGATGCAGGTCGATGCGCATTGCTTGGTTTGGGTAAGAAAAGCAATAGATATGCATCCTCTTTGCTCAAGCTTGGACTGGTCTTTCCTGGGAAATGCAAAATGTTCCCTTTTCTAGATCTTTGCAGCAGGAACA
Source organism: Psittacus erithacus (assembly GCA_009867235.2). Taxonomy (NCBI): domain Eukaryota; kingdom Metazoa; phylum Chordata; class Aves; order Psittaciformes; family Psittacidae; genus Psittacus; species Psittacus erithacus. The sequence goes on from WYDI02014870.1 coordinate 28,808, forward strand.
AAAGAAAGTAAGCATCCAACTGATTTTCCCCTTGTGCCCCAAGGTAAAGTTTAGGAAGGAAAAAAGCTAACAAGGCTGTTTTGCTGGCCCCTTGGTGTGTATGGGGTAGCCTTTGTCAGTGCTGTGTGGCCATGTGCTTTGGGTACCGTGTTCTATACTTGGTAGCAGTTGGTTAATTTAAGAGCAAAGCTGATTGAGTTGAAATTCAGTCAATTCCTAATCTCAGGGTTAAATCAATACCAATTAATTTTAAAGTATGGGAGGATCCATAGCATATGCATCATGCTGGTTTCTTTTTGTGTTGTTAGCATCCAGCAAACTGAGCAAACATGGAGGAGAAAATTGAGAACAAGAAGGGACAGAGAAGGAAAGTACCAAATACCTTGGTGGGGAAAAGGAAGCAAAAAGAGAGGAGGTAGTGGAAGGATAACAGTGAAAGATGCACACTGTCCCTCAGAAACGTCAACTCAATACGCATCTATCTTAGAGTAATTCTGTATAAGAGTAATAATTATATAATGATGACCTTGCGGTGAGCTATTGCAGAACTCACATGGGTTTTTCAAGACTTGACAGCCTCTGAGCACAGAAAAACCTGTCAGCAGCTGAAAGGGCTTTGAAGTGTTGTGCGTTAGACTGATACAGAAGAGGATGTGAGAAATGGTGACTCTTTCCTTGGGGCAGAAAAGGGGACGCTGCCACTCTTATTTACTTCGTACCTGTAAGATTAAAGCAAATACAATTTTTTGGTGGCAGTCAGTTCTGCCACAGGAGTGACATCATCCTTAAGAAGAGCTGCCTTGGGAGCTGGAAACATATTTAAGGAAGGGAACTCTCCAAAGGATGCCCTGTTCTGCACAGGGCACTCACACGGTCACCTTAACTCCTCTTTGTCCGTTACTGGGTTGCCTGGAGAGAACTTTTTCTCAGTTGGTCTTAGACAGAATTAGGGGAAACCTAATGAGATCCAGTTAATAAAGAACAAAATAATGGGATATAATTAATATCGGTCATGAAGGATTTAAGGAAAATGGGTCTTGTCAGACATTTTTTTTCATCGAGTTTTAGTAGAAGCAGGTATCTGGGTAAATGTGGTAAATATTGTCAGGGTTTTGTCCTAGAACAACATGACCCTAAAAAATATGATAGTGACAAATAGATTAAAAACTGATTTCATATTTCATAGAGCAATTGTTAAGGAAAAGCCTCAAAGGGAGGAGGATCTTTAGAAGGCCTGGTGCTATTCAGCATTTTCATTTGATTTGGAACAAGTATGAGTTTAAGCCTCACTAAATTCACAGGTGATAGGCATGTTAGAAAGGCAGTAAATAGTACTGAGGGTGCAAAAGTTGTATAGAACTGTCGGGACTTTTTTCTCTCTCTCCAAGTACAATGTGTTTTCTTGTATGTTTCTCAATATAATCTTTTACAAGGTTGTACCAGCAGGACAGACAGGGACTACACAGCGACCAGGTGAGGTGCAGTGCTGAACCAAGAGCTTACTGTGGTCTTTGGAGATGCAACCAGAAGCTGTGAAGATGAGAGTATGTGCTGATTTTTACCTCTGCACGTGTTTTTGCACTGAAATGTAGTCTACAGTTCTCCTGGGTGCATTCTCAAAAGGGCATTTAAAACCTGGGAAGGTCATTAAAAAGACTCAAGGGCAGGATTAAAGAATGCCAGAGCCTGAGAAACATAAAGAGCTCAGTCTGTTTAACTTGTCAGAAAAGATTGAGAGATGACTTGATTCTACACTGCAGAAGAGTTTTTATAGCGAGAACACAAAGCAGCCCTCACAGTAGAGAAGGGCATTAGAAAACTGATGGGTGAAAGCTGAAACCAGGCAAAGTTAAATCACATCTCTAAATGTCAGGTAGTAGAATAAACTGCATGGGCAAATGGCAGATACTTCATCTCTTGATATCTTCACACCAGAGTAGATGGCTTTTAGAAGATATTCTTAGGCCAAATGTAAATTGTTTGGCTGAACAGACAAAATCTAAGCGCCTGTCAGCAGAGAACTTGGCAAAGAGTCTGCTGGTTCCTTCTGGTTCTTGGTGTCTGTGAGTGATGTGTATCTTTGTGCTGGATATTTGAGCAAAAATTGTCTTCTTCCCAAGGTCATCCTGAAGCAGGACGTGCTCTTCAGCTGCATGTTGCGCTGCAGGCCTGACTGGCTGCTTAACCTCTTCCATTTACTGTTCAATTGGAAAAGGTGCAGGGAATAAATCTGGAGACATGCAGAAAATGTCTGTCAACTCTTACTTATTCCAGATACTGCTACAATTAAATTAAGACAAATGTTTTTAGCACAGCACCCACATAGGTGCATATCATTTACCTTCTCAATATGCAAAGGTGTTGAAGCACAATATTTCAGGTAAGGGAGGAGACACAGCCCCTGTGCCATGCTCAGCACTGACCAGAAAAGGTTGCTAGTGAGTGACTTGTTTGTGTTTTCACTCTGCAGATGAGCAGTGCAGCTTTGTCTGCATTTATTTCCTTTCTGTGCTGACCCTTTCCAGGTGTACTGCTACTGATCTGCCCTTCCCACTGAAGGGGTTAAAACACTGTGTTTTTATTGCGTGCTGATTACAGGTAAAGTTTAACCAAAGAGTTTATGTCAGTAGTTTGGGAATCTATGTCCCATTTCTGATGGCATCAGTGGTGCTTGTGCTGATCTCTTACCCTCTTTTAGTTTCCACTCTGGCCGCAGTGGTTTGGGAGCTTGTCTTTTTGGCAAAACACACTACTCCCTTCCTGTTCAAGGGAAACTTCTGGCAAAAAGAGACTGAAGGGGAAAAAGGCTGGTGAAACCTTTCTCCAGAATAATGGGAGATGGTTTCTGAGATGCAAGAATTGCTGTGCATCTCTGTCTGGAAGACGAGGGAGGAACAAAGGATTCTTGTCATCTCTTCCTGTCGTCATCTTTTTCAGAGTTTCTCCATTATTTTTTAATAAGAATATCCATGTCATAGTTGTAAAAGCAATGAGAAATACGAGAAAAGCACCCACTCGTAGAAAGCCAGCAGTGCAAAGCTGTGCGTGGGGTGTTACAGCTTGTCTTGGCCTGTGCCAGCTGAATCATCTCCAGTGCAGGACTCTGGTGCTGCCCGTCCTCTATGTTGCTTCCTTTCTTTGTCTTTGGGCCCTTCTGCTTTATGGCCTTAGCGTTGTCTCAGGAAATGGACAATAGGCATCAAGCATCTTGGATTGCTTTTAAGCCTTGTTCTACCCCAACCCTCTCATTTGCTGCCAGATGTGGATGCAGAGTCTTCTAAGTATGAATGTCTCATTAGATTGGGGAAATGAGAGATTTTTATAAACAGATATTGCATAGTTGGGCAGCTGGGCATTTTTGTTTCCTACGTTTATGTCATTTGCTGCTTTGACTCTTGTTTGCATACCAAGGCTCTTTTAAGGTCTAACCTAAAAGGTGCAGAGGAATGAGTGTTCTAAGAGTGCAGGTGTGAAGGAGGGATAGGCATCGATGTGTGTAGATGACTAAAAGACTGTTTGTGGAGGCGAATGTGAGGCAAATTAAATGGGCCATAAAAGCTTCCCACGAGGCTGTGGGATGCTCTTTGCAGGGAACCTACAAACCCCAACAGAGGGTACAGCAATGAGGCATGTAGAAGATGCATCAAAGGTAACTGTTCCACAGTGGTTGGGGAAACCAGTGAGGCTGTTTCATGAACTTTGCTTTTGTTGATGCCTGTATCTCTTGCCTGAAGGTTTGGATTTTGGAAGCACATTAAAAATATGTTTTATGTTTGTGTGACTTCCTGGTTTGTACAGTGTGCTTCATACATTGCTCTAGGCACACAAACAATACAAACTGTAGTTAATGTTAACCCAGAACATGCATATTCTATCCTTTCAGCCCATGGGGACGTGCGTACACATGCTGCACCATATGTGAGGACAGCAGCTGGTACAGAGCCCTGGGGCCAACATTTTTACCCAGTTGGAAACTCATAATACCAGAGGAAAGGGGACTTTATAGCTGTATTTATAACAGAATTTTTGTCTTGCATTTTAGAGTAGGTATAATTTGAGAAATAGAATAGAATAGAAAACATTTGTGATATCTTACTTGTTCACATCAAGATCTGAAGCGAAATGCTCTGGGAGTAATAGTTGACTGCCTTTTCTCCCCTTTTGTTCCTAGATGGCAATGGTCAAACATCTAAAGAAAAGTATTTTAAGTCAAGCAGCTTGCTACACAAATAAGAACATTCTGCGTGGATTAGACAAGCTCTTACAGATATCCTCATACTTCCAAAGCAGTTGGGAAAGAATTGTTTCTTTAACATTTGGGGATCCCAAGTTCTCTAGATTCTGTAGCTGGGTCATTTCTTCTCCAGGGGTGGTAGTCAAAAAGCTGGTGGGTTTCTGAGAGCACTGTTGATCAGAGGCTTTGTTGCCTGAATCCAAGTTAATGGAGAGACATCTCTAAAGGATTTAGATAATTCTGCTTTGTTCAGAAAACTTGTAGCAGATGTGTTTCAGGATGAATACTGTATGTGGGATGGAATCTGGAGCTTCCTAACACCAGCTAAAGCAATTAATAGTAATGGTATTCATTACATATTCATTACATAACATGGTTTGTTCTGAGAAGCAGACTGCTAGAGGTGGAGGATGAAAATAGCAGCTGTTAATTTCAGAAGGCTGAGCCTCTGAAGACTGCACCCAGGGGGAAACAGAACCTCCTGTATTCCCTTTGCACTGTGGCTGAGGGTGAGTATGGAGGGGAATAGTCCTCTCCAGGGTTTTCCACTGCTGGTGCCTTTCCAGGTGCCATCAGGGAACATTTTGACCATGTTCAACCATTCCCGTATAGCCCATCTTGGAGGGCTTCTGCCATCCCACCAGCTCCGGTGCTGCCTGGCCTTGTTCTTTCCTCTGCTCCTTTGATGCTCACCAGGACTTGCGGCTCTTTGCTGCTCTGCACAGTCTGAGCAGCAGCATTGGATTTAGGAAATATTTTGAGGTATGGTCAGGCTGTATGCCTTGGCTATGCCCATGGTTACTGCTGTTCCCAAGCTGGGTAGCTCCATGTACAGCCTTTGTGCCTTCATGCACCTGCGCTCAGTGCATAATTCATTGGTACAAATGGTTTGAGTAGGTAGGGCAGTCTGTATGTTTTGAGTATCTGCTTGCCACTGTGAAAGGCTCTGGGAGCAATAGCTAACTGCCTTTTTAACTCCCCTTTTGTTCCTAGATGGGGATGGTCGAAGACTCAAAGGAGCCATCCAGAGGAGCACAGAAACTGGGCTGGCTGTTGAAATGCCCAGCCGGACCGTCCGTCAAGCCAGCCATGAGTCCATTGAGGACAGCATGAACAGCTATGGATCGGAGGGAAAGTAAGCCATGGAAAGGGAGCTGAGTAATCACTTGTAGGATGCACTGTTCCTCTTACACCTATTAATTTTCCTCCAGCATGATAAATGATGTGTTTTTGTGACTTGCCTATGCTGCAGGTGTACTGCCCATTCAATTACAGCAGGTCTTTCTGCCTGCATAGCTGTCATATGCTTTAGCTGTTTATATACCTTTTTTTTAGTGCCCTCATTATTCTGAGCTGAAGCAGATACCCATTATTTTTAACTACTTTGCCTTTAGAAGAATAATTCAGGATGAATAGCTGAGACTCACTACTGATAATAAATTTTAAGTCAGTAGTTTTTAATATTGCACAATAGTTGTTCATCTCCTCTGTGTTAAAGTAGCCTTTTGCTTTGGGGGAAGGGGTGCCAAGGTGATGAGGAGGATGGAAGTAGCAAAATTACCATTTTGATATCAAAATATATATATAGAAGCCTATGTATACTTTTGGTAACAAACCTTTTGTTTCATCTCAGTGTCATAAAATAAGGTATTTAGAAAAGGCTTTTGATCCTTTGAAAAGTTCTAACTCACTTTATTGTATTGAGGTTTTATGCAAAGGAGGGGATCCTTAGGCCAGAACTTTGGGGTCTGACTTGTCTCCAGTTCTGGTTTTTATATTTCCATTACTTGTAACCATTTCTGGAGATTATAATAATTTTATTAAGATGACCATTCATGGGACTTTTTGGAGGCAAAACCCCCTCAGTATTTAAAAAAGGAGGTAATATATCCTACCAGATTTCATGCTTCTAGGTATAAGACCAGGATGTTTGTACTTAAAATGTGCTCTGTTTAAGCCAAATACCACACTTGGCATTGTTCTGTACACTCTCTCTAGTCTTTTGTGATATTCCAAGTACGCTGTACTGCTAAAATGCTGAGATAGTCCAAAGATGCTCTCAATTAATGTGATTCTGATGTTAAATAAGTAACAGGCTGTAAATTAAGAGAGACTTTCTTTAGCTTTAAAAGTAGGCTAATCCTGGAAAGGCATCATAGATCTGTGCTGAAGGTTGGAAATAGTAATGAGGCACAGGCTGCGATAGCAGTCGTCACTCCAAAGCGGTGATGTACTTATCTCTTTCGTGAGCTGCTGTCTCCAGGGAAATATTCCTGCTACACTAGCACAGTCCTGTGGCTTGGAGTTCTGCCTCTGCTACGAGATGGAGAGGATTAGTGATTAAGTTTGGTCCCTTGGCAATGCAGGGCAAGAATCTGCTTTCATGCAGAGTAGAATTCCTTCCTTTTTGTGTTTACATAGTTTACACTTTTGGGAAGGGATATAATTCTCTGAAAGGTCTGTCATTGTCCTGTCATTGCATACACTGGCTGCTTTCATTGGGCTTTCCTAGAAAGAGAGTATTTCTGCCAACAAAATCCTGCACCTTTACAAGTGCTGTTTTACCCTGAAGGGAGGCGGCGTGTAGCCATCAGCTCAACAAAGAAAGGAAAATCCTGTCTTGCAATCCAAATATCTTTATTAGAACAAGTCTAGCATTTGGTATTCCAACCTCGAACACTGCTGGAACATCTTTGCCAGCCCCTCTGCCAGGAATGGATTGGTTTCTCCTCTTACTTCTCTGAAAAGTGTGATTAAATGGTTCCTGGACACTCTATTCCTAGGTTGGAGAATTGATCTCTTCTGGAAAACCACTGGGAATTGCAGTTATCTGTCTTGAGCCGTAAGTGCTAAGCAAAAAGGGCTGAGAATACAAAGAGCTGAGAGGGCTCTTTTCTCTTGAAACATGGTGGGAGGGGAGATTCTTTGCTTTCTTTTCCTGCAGCAGAGAAAGAAATTGTTTGGGGAATAGCTTTGAGGGATAGAGGATAGAAATGTATTCTTCTAAATCAGATTCCTCTTGACCTCTCTCATTTATTGTAGCTCTGTTCCCGGGGAGGCAAAATGAAGATTCATATGACTGTGTTAGCTGTGGCAAGTTTATTTTCTTTTTAATGCTGAGTTTCTGACTGCTGCAGATACCCCTTAGGTCAGAGCCAGTTTTTACCAGTGACTGTCAGAAACGTAGTTTTCAGCAAGACAAAAGCCCTAGTTCTTCCTGCCCGTGCATCTCTTCGGTGTACTCACACAGGGAAGAAAATGGATTCAAAACCTCATCTTTCAAGGGGGCTTGTTTCTCAATGTCTCAACGTCTGTATGTTTTCATAATCCTTTTCAATTTAAGGACTAAAAGGACAACTTCCAAAGGTGGCACACTGACATGATCAAAGATTTGGTGAAACTTTGCTGCAGAATGCCTGAGTACCTGCTCTCAGTAATACAAATATGCTTTTAAAAAGTGATGCTTTCATGTTTGTTGCTACAACTGCTCTGTGTCGGTGCAGAGCACCTCACTCAGAGAATGTTTTGTAGTGTGTGATTTTGAGGAATGCTGCTTTTCATGTGAATACCACCAGAGTGCATGAAATCCAGGTTTTTTTCTTCTTTTTATGGGCAAGCTTATTATGTAGGGATATACTTCTCCTCAGACATGCTAGGCCCTCCTTCAACAAAATACAGCCTTTAGGTTTTCACATGAAGATGAAGTGCCCTGAAGATTAGCTGGTCTAAAAGATGTGTCTCCCAGAATGAATACAATAAAATTCAGTGTGAGAATTTATAGAAGCAAAAGGGAAAGTTGCTAAACACAACTGTTCTCAGTCATTCACACTTCTAGGTGTCACTCACTTGTTCTCTCATGCCCCATGTAGTGCTGTAGCCAGGCTTAGTTGTGTGCTGCAGGGAGGACCAAGGACCTCATCTGTCAAGCCCTCACTATGTCTTCTGAGTTGTTCTTTGCAGCAGACAGGTTCTTCAACTGGTTGTTGGTTGGTTGGTTTGGGTTTGGTTTTTTTTTTTACATTTTCTTGCACTGCCTGTTATTATGGAGTGATCTTTCGCCTTGGGGTCTTGCTCTTTTTGATCTCCAGAGATCTTGAGCAGTGCGTTATCTTTTTGTTTCCTTGTTTGGAGGATCTTTATGGCTACAGCCTGCCTTCAGATAGGCTATGGAAGTGATATGCTCTCTAACCTTGTTCTTCCCCTGTTGTTGGAAGACAAGTCTGCTGTTGATAGGTGGGTTGCTTCACACGCATGGATGTTTCCATTCATAATCCATCCAGACCAGTCTTAGCACTGGTTACAAATCTCTACAGCAGTGAGTGTTTTCTTCTATGTATGTACTTAAAAAATCTGCAGGGGAGGACAGTTACCCAAGTGTCTGTCAGTCTCAGGACACCAAGAATATTGCAAGGATAAAATTCTGAATATAGGCATAACTTGCCAACAAACCCCTGAGATTCGGCAGAGATCTCCAGCTCCATCCTGGCTATTGCATGACCTATGTCTTGTTTTGGCTAGGTTTTGCTGCAGCTGCACAAGGCTGTAGCACATTCAAAAAACAATAGATTCTGGACTTGTGTATAACTTACTCTTGCCAACCTATTTTCTTTGTGAAAATGGAGCAGAAGACGAAAATGGATTTGGAACAAAAGATTGCTAGCTGCCATAGGCCTTAGTAAGTGGTACTCATCGGCTTCTTTGTTCTCCCTAGCTACTGCAGAGATAATTAAGTTATGAAGGGCTAAGGTGATTTTTACCTTAGAAAAGCACAGCAGGTGATGACTAGCAAAGACGTAAAGGTTTGTTCTTACATTATCTGAGTCTGCCTCTCCACCAAGAAACATCTTCTTGTTAGCCATATCATTTCTCCCACCGTGAGGGCAGCATCAGCCGGAACCCACCGCTGTGAGGAGGGCAGGAGCAGAACTCAGCTTGGCATGTGTACTGCTGGCACGAGCAGCTCGCACCTCTCGGCTTTGTTCTGCCTTGTGCTGTTCCTGGAAGCTACAGCATGTACCTGTTCTCCCAAGGCTGATGTGAATCAGTGCTCAGACTTGAAGCGGGTAGCTCTCCCAGCCTTTCTCTGTTTTGCTGTGGAGCAATAACTAAAAGAAAGCTGGAGAAAATATTGGCTTGCCTTGAGACCATGTGGCCATGTGAAAATTCACTTTCCTTCACCAAAAATTATCCATCAACAATTGAGAATTACCGAAAGACCTGATTCTTGAGCACAGCATTCAAGAGATCTGTGTTGTAGCTACTCACTGAACGTCTCTTTTTTGGGATCCAAAGCCATGGGACTTCTAGACTCTTTTATAGCAAATTGTCTTTAGGGCTCTCCTTTTATTCAAGTCCTTTTAAAAAATGTAATGAAATATGTTATTAATACAGTTCAGGCTATAAGGAGCCTTTTGAGATGGAACCTGGAAAGGACATGGGGATTGCTCCTGTAATACACCAAGAAATTAGTCAACCTGTTCAGCAGCAGCACATCCTCTTATGCTTTTAAGCTTGACCAGCGCCGCTCGGAAAGGATATGACCTTGAGAGCTGTAGTGACAGCAGTAAATAGAGTGAATCCCACCTTCAGCAGCTTCTTGGGAAGAGGCAGAATAGCTCCCTGAAGGCAGGTAGCTATTTTTTATTCAGTATGTCTGAGATGAGTAGTGATGGCTAAATATGGAGCCAGCCTGGTAAGGTGGGGAAGGGAGTAGGGGAGGTCTTTGTACGTAATTGACTGCATAGTTTTTATAGCGCTGTTTAGGTGGCAGAATTCATACAGCAGAAGGAATGGGATACAGGAGTGGAGTACAGTGTGTTACAGCAGATAAGACAGCACATCACAGTGCTAAAAATGTTATAGAAAGTGGAGTGGTCAGGAGAGAAGCAGCTGGTTGAGCAGCAGAGGTGAGGTATTGCCTATGTGTGCGGGGGGGATGGAGAGGGGGGTTAGGCTGGGTTTGTGTCCTGCAGGGGTAGGTGCTCATAGAAAACCTTTCCAGCCAAACTGAAGGCTCCTGCAGCATTCACATCATCTTTGTCAGGGTGAGGGGCTATGTGTGCCTGACAGTGCAGGTAAATGCATACTGCATTAATAATTCCTCATGTGCACCATAAATATTTTAGATAGGAGCAGTAGACATTAAATTAACCAGTTCCGCCTTCCTCCTAAGCTTATAGATATCTACTTGGCTTCTGCCTGTTAAGATGTGATTTAAAAGACCTTAACATGCAATATGGATGAGTGTGATTGTTACACAGTACATTACTGCTCCCTGAAATTGGAGTTCTGATGGGGTTTTTTTATCCTCAGATAAAAACCTGTCAACTATGTTATCAGTCTCAGAGGAGATTTTCTCCCTCCCCTTTTCTTCTGGATGAAGGAAGTTTGTGTTGCTGCTCCTGGTTTTTAAAGGCAGAGCCGGAGATCTTAGCTATGCATTAGATGTAGGTATATAGCAAATTTGTTAGTTGAGCTGTGCAAGTCAATGAGGTTCAGTTGCATGGCTGTGTTTAGGCAACTTGCTTATTAATTGCAACATTTTGCCCTGAGATAACAGGAAAAAAAAAAAAAGAAAAAAGAAGTCTTTTAGGAAATATGTACGAGGACAGACCAGTAATTTCTGATCCTTGGGCCCAGACACATCCCATGTACATACTAGACATGGTGGAGCACCTTGTGTATCACTTCTAAGAACTTCTGAGTTGCTGGTGAATGGGTGGTTGTGTGGATAGTGTGAATAAATCCATGAGAAGCACAAGACAGAATGTTACCTTCTGAAAACAGCTGTTCTCTGGGAGTGCCAGGGGGTGGCTGTGTTGAAGCTGTCTGGTTTTACCTCCATCCCACCTGGCTGAACCCACTGCAGTGGAGCAGTGCTGCTTTGCAGAGGTCAAGGTGTGCAAGTGTAGTAAAGAGGCAGTGATGGGGGTTTGGTCCAAGGGGGAGGACACAAAGGCTTCTCATAATAACCCTCCTCTTGACTGAGCTCCTCCACAGGTGTTACACCGAGCCTGTGAATGGAGCAGATTGATACCTCACTTTACATTTCTTTTGCACAACCTAGCAGCCAGTGTGTGGCTGTTGCAAGCTGGTACAGTCGAGACCAGTCCCTAAGTCTTGTAAGATAGAAGTAAAAAGTACTGTATGAAGGGCAAAAGAAAGGAAATATGCTACTCTGTGCTTCAAACTGATAACTCACAAGTGGTGTTGAGGACGCATGTGCAAAGTGGAGGGACTATAAGAAGATTTAGAAGGGAAAAGTAAAGCAAACCACAGGAATAAATTCTCCAGGGAGGGATTATAAGAGCAGGTTAGACAAGCAGCTGTTACAAATGATGTAAATAAGGCTGCTCTGGCCTTGGGACCGGGGTGTGGACTGGGTGACCTGTGGAAATGTTGCCTTACCATATTTCCTGTGAGTTTTGCAAGGTTTTGACAAGCCAACACTTGGCAGCAGCATAATGGTATATACCTGACATACAGATCCCAGGAGCAATTTAAAAATAGATTTAGAAAAAAGGTCAGACAAACCCTGCATGGACAGGAAAAGAAATTAATGATACATTTTCCCTAAATGTGTCCGTGATGTTACATGCTCTGCATGATAATGTGCAGTGAATGGCAGGTGAGCAGAGCCACGTATGCAGTACGAGAGGAATCAGCCCAGAAGCTCTGACTGTTCTTTATACCATTTTGTATTGAAATCAGCATTGTCCATTTAGGCATTCAAATCCTCATTGGTTTACAGGCAAGCTTTGAAAAGCTAGTTCTCCATCTGAATATATATGAAGAGCAGCAGCAATCGTGCTGTGAAGGAAGCAACTGCATGATGCTTTGTATGTGAAGAGGGAGGGCACAGATCTTTGCAGCGGGTGCATCAGGAAATACTGCCACCTGGAAAGAGCAGAGAAGCAATCAGCTGGCAAAGAGCCTTTAAGCCACTCTTAAATTACACTACAGAGGACAGATTTCATCTGCCCTGACCTACAGCATGCAAAGCAGGAGCAGTCTTCAGAGACTGCTGCACTGATTTCCTAAGTAATCAGGATTATGAATGTTGTGTTTAAAAGAAGAACATCTAGGCAATCTCAGCCCCAGTTTGAGCACACAGTTCCTGAGATTGATTGAACACAGGTTTTATTCTGCATATAAACTTGCCACAAAAGAAATAGATTGTTTATGCAGCCACCTTTTTCGTAAAGCCGGGAATGGTGATGGGGAACACATTCTGGATGGGGATTGCTCCAGGTCATTGCCTGCAGGGCACAGGGCTCGGCTCAGCCTCCGGCCGAGGTCTGCAGGACCTTGTCTCCCTCTCGCGGGTGTCCGCACGACTGCAGCAGGAGCTGTCCCCGGCGTCCCGCGGTGTGCGCAGCCGGCAGTGCTTCGGCATGGCCTGGAGGTGTCTATGCTGCTGCGCCGGGGACAGCTTGGGCTTAGAAGTGACAGCTTTATCCATGTGTGCCAAATGGGGTTTGCAGCCTTGGAGTGGAGCAGACATCAACCTGTGCAGACAAAGTTGATGTTCCTGTGGATTTCTGCTGACGCTGCACCGTACTGGTGAGGGCTCAGACACCCCTGGATCAATAGTATGCAGAGTGCTGTCCCTGCTCTGCTTCCTTATGCGCAGCCTAGGGCCGTGGTTTTCAGGTTCTCCAGCAAAATGTCCTTCATTTGTCCTTAAACCCTGGAGGCGACCTCCTTGCGCTTTCAGGTCAATAACAGACTAATATTTGCTCCATCCCTGGCAGTGTTCAAGGCCAGGTTGGACAGAGCCTTGGTTTAGTGTGAGGTGTCCCTGCCCATGGCAGGGGAGTTGGGACCAGATGATCTTTCCAACCCTAACTATTCTATGATTCTGTGATTCTAATATTTGACTTGCAAACACTTTCACAGCAAAACCTGTAATCTTTACCTTCATTAAAATTGTTCTCATTTCGCTGTGGCAAAGCAGAGCCTGTGAATCATGATTAGTGAAAGCAGAAGGCAGGGAAAAGATAATTAATTTCTCTTTCCTATACAGAAGGCTGCACTGCACTCAGTGAAGGATTTGTGCCCTTTAGACAAAAGGCTGACAAGTGTCACTTCTTAATCTTCTCTCTGTGCGGCTGTTTGTCAGGACAAGATGGTCCTGCTGCAGCCCCGGTCCCCAGAGCACTGCTGGTTATGACAGTTGCTATTTGCAAGTCAGCTGCAAAATGCTCCCTCTTTATTCAGCTATTTTTAGCACTGCTTTTTAGATTGCAGTAAAACAAAAGACATCTCATATTGATGATAACCAGGTTGTAGTGATTTCTGCCCTTAAGGGAGAGGCATGTTTGGTGATGGGAGGAGAAGGGCTTTCCAATGCATGTGAAACCCATCTGCTGGCTGTCACCCAAAGCAGAGCCACCTCTGTCACCTGCAGCTGATCCCTTTGGGAACACATCTCCTTGCCAGCACATGCAGCATGTGGTGGTTCAGCAGGATAGCTGGAAGCAGGTGAGAAGCAGCTTGGTTTCTTCAGAGGTCAGGCAGGAAAAGTGCTGAGCGTGCAGCAGAGTGGCAGGGAAGGGAGCACCAGGGCTGTGCTTAAAGAGCTGAAAAGAATACACTGTGATCCCTGGAGCTCTCTTCCTCCCTGCTTCAGCTGCAGGAGAAGCAAGTGAGTGAATGGGGAACATCTGCCCCACTGATCTCATAATCACACTGAAAGCAGCCCCCTCACCTCAGCATCCCAGCTTCTCGCTGAGCACTTGACAGACCGAGCTTGCTGAGCTGGATATGAGCATCTTAAATTTACTCGATGCAGCTAAATGGTTCCTGCTGGTTTTAATTTACATTCATGCTAAATTTCTGCAGTTTTATTTTCCCCTTCCCTCTCCTCTCAAGGGAGAAGCAATGGCTTTCTTGGAGGTAGCTTATGATTTTTCCAGACAGAAATTGTTTCCATTCCAGGGTTATTGGCAATACCCAAACATATGTCCAGGAATTGGTCAAAGCCAAGGAGCCTGATTTAGAGCTGCTGCTTCTAATGTCTAATAAAGCAGTGCTGCAAAAGGTCAGCAACGTTGCAGCCAGTCCTACCAGCTAATGGCATAATCTGTTGGAGAATTAATTCCCATTCCAGTCAAATATAACAATGGGGAACACTTACTGTCTCACCTAATACTAAGTCTCATATAGTGCCAGTAAACCTGTTAACTGAGGCTGCTACCCAAACTGCTGGAGTCCTGACCTTGGCCTGTGTTTCTAAGTGGGATTTTGCCATTCCTCTGGAGATCAGCCTCAGTGCTGTAAGGCAGCAGCAGCTCAACTGCTGTCCTTGTGAGGGTCCATGCTTGTGGCACAGCCTGGTGCCCTTGCATTAGTGTCCTGCCCTCTCCCTGCAATTTGCACTGAGGAGCATTCATCATTTCAAGGTCATCCCGAGCCCTCTGACTTCTGAATCTTGTGTGGAGATAACAGCCGCACTAGCTTTGCTGTAAACACTTCCAGTTGCTGTTGGTTTACCTTTGGCCCTTGTTCTTGTGCTTTTCAAATGCTGTTTTTCGTGCTTTCCTGCTATTTTGTTCTGCTCGATATCACTGATGTAGGCCGCACCATGGGCAGCCATTTTCTCCTGAGCTGTCCCAGCTGTTGCAGAGCCTTTGCTAGTGGTGTTCCCAAAGCAGGGGTGAGCTGGTGTGTGGGCGCCGGGTGGTTTCTCTCCATGCACATATCAAGCACAGACAAATACTTGGCATCAGCCTTGACCCGATTCTTCCCCAGCAGGTTTGAGAAATGGTTTCCTGTCACAGGTTTCATTAATTACTGTGAGTATTCAGGAGCTAGAAGGGTGTCTCTTTGCTGTCCTACAGCAAGTGGAGTTTCTGTGGGTGATTTTCTCACAGCTTTGTGTCTCACTGCTGTAACATGGATGGACTTCACCGTGGAGGGGGATTGCTCCGAGACCTGGGTCTGTGCTGTGGGCTCCCACAGCACTCATCTTCGCTCAGTCCTGGGCCTCCCCTCCGCTGTCCTGGTCCTCAGCATCTTGTTAATGAGGCGAAGCATCTGTTTTGAGCACAGCAGTGAACATTCCCTGAACAGTTGTGAGTTATCTTACCAGCCTGTTATTTACATGCTCCTTCAGATCACATACTCCCTGGGGTAGGAGTGAGACCTGAGCTCAGCCCGTTTATCTTCCATGAGTTGAGGAGAATAAGGAAAACATTTACCTTCTGGCTGATGGTCCATTCATCTCCTGCTGAACCTTCTGTCTTTCTCTGTCAGGTCTCCTTTTCCTTGAACTATTTTGGGTTCTCTAAGCACCAGTTTTCATCCTTTTTTGACTCTTTGAGCAGCTCAAAGCGCCTGAGCCAGCAGGCTCAAGGAATCTTGCTGGTCCTTGTGTGCACCGGGACGCACTTCTTCCTTCCTTGTATGGGCAAATCATGAGCCTGATAAAGCCTGTCTGGCTCTGGGCTCCCCCTTCCGTGCTTTCCCCATCACATGTCCCTGTCCCTGCAGATTTATGAGCCCTGGCGATGTCTCTCTCTGTGCACAGTCTGTCCTTGGAAGCCTGACTGCAAATCCAGCATCTCTGCCCTGGTCCTGTGCTCAGGACGCTATTGCCTGGCAAGGGCTATCCATTGGGCTGACAGGAGCAACGAGCAGAGCATGGCCCTACAATGCCTCTGCCCCCAGGATGGACAGTGGCACTGGGGATGTGCCTTGTGCCTCTGAGGAGTTGGTGGCACTGAAAACTGAGAACGATCTTTAGCCTTTTGCATAATTAATGCCAATTATGAATCCCACTGTTCCTGTTGTATCTCAGAATATCATGTGGAGTGTTTGTGCAAACACTGGATGCAGGGTGAAAAAACACCAAACTGGGAAAAATCCACCCAGTGCAGAGCCTGGCTTCCAGGATGCCAAGACACCCTCTTCCCTTTATCACAAAGGTGACATTTATAAAGAGCTCAAGGGCAGGTTTTTCCATGCTGATGGCTCAGCAGCTCTCTGTGTAGCAGCGATAACCAGGTTTCTCAAAGAGCCAGGTCAGCACAGAGGGGAGGTGCAGTGCTCCATGGAAAACTCTGGCCCTTTTATTCAGTGCCCCTGTCACAGCGAGCTGAACCTGTCACTAGGACATGTATCCTCTTCAGTCCCATAGTGGTGGCTTCCTAATTCCTCCTCTGAATAAATATTGCCATGGGGCTGAGACCAGGTTTGCAAATAACCAATGAAAGCTGAAATCCCAGCCTGAAATTAACTTTCTTCAGGCTGAATAGGGTTTAAAAAGATGTCTTTTTTTTAAATGTCTTTTAAATGTATTTGGCTTGGGGGGGGTGTGGAAACAATGAATCGTTGTGGCTGACTCAGGCTGCGTAAGAGCCCATCCCGCAGGCAGGGTTCCTCTGGCTTCACTTGTATTAAACACACAACCTCCTCACAGCATCCTTTCTAAGAAACGAGTTTGGGGGAGCAGGGAGGTGTATGATTAAGTGAGTAATTGTCCCCCTCCAAGGACATTTGGAGAAGTGCAGGAGGTTTGTAATTGTGTCTGGCTTCAGTGTGCAGCTTCCTAGGGGCAGAGTGAACCCTGCTGTAGTAGCATGGGTACCCCAGCACAAAGCTCCTGACGTATGTTTCAGCAGTACTGTCGTGGTTTGGTAAATGCCTGCAGGACAAATATAGGTGTCAAATGGTGACCTCAAGCCTCTTCCTTACTATTCACAGCAAGTTTCCCCACAGCCTCCGAAACACCTGCGTAAATTAGGGCACAAGTGGGTAAATTTTGGTTTGTGTCAGTGTAGCACAGGGTTTCACCCTTTTGTGTTGCTTCACTCATGTCCAAGGGCAGTGACCAGCACCTGTAGCTGTGCCATAGACTAGCCTCAAGTGCCTGGTGACTGGATTTGAAGGCTCTGTCTCCCCAGCAGCTTTTGCTTTGCTGCAGTGAGTGCAGTAGAGGCAGTGCTGGTGTCTGAGGGTGTTGTCCCTTTAGCCTTGCACCAGTGTGCAGTCCTCATCATGATTGCTTCAGGCCCGGTCATGGAAGCAGGTGTGAAAACCAAGCAGTGGATGTGATGGATGCTTGTGGCATTGAGTGGCAGGAAATAGGGTCCTCTGGTCCAGAAGATGCATTGTTCTTTGTATTTTGTTAAATAAATAGGGAATTGAGTCCCAGGGATATGGATGCTAGTACCCCTCATCTCACTTTTAACTACTGTTCTAGATGCATTTTTAATTCCCCAGAAATGAGGATTGGGAAGGAACAGATGCCAAGAGAGATCCAATAAGCTATGCTAGGAAGCTGCTTGGATTATAGTGCTACCTAATAGAGGTTATATGCTTCATATAAGCCTGACATGGCAGAGATTTTCCTTATAGACAATTAGTTATAGTTAAACAAATATTAACCGGCTGGTGACTGCAACCATTACTGGGTTGGGTTTTTTTTTGTACAAGGAAAGGGATTTTAAATGCATGAAGAGATTTTAAATTCCATGAAGCTAAACTGCCTGGAAATTGGTGAATTTTGCAAGGGAGAAAGGCTCCTGTAGATGTAATTTTTTCCAAAGATGTATTAAATCTGGTTCTTTAGTTACTGGGTTGCTTAAAAATGCAAATTAACCACTTGCCAAAATCAATTCCTTTTGCAGCTTGAATTTCAGTGGAGTCCATCTGGCATCTGCTGGGCAGTTTAGTGACTTCCTGGGCAGCATGGGCCCCGCGCAGTTTGTTGGGCGTCAGACCTTGGCCACCACCTCGATGGGTAAGGAACAAAAAGATACAGGTGGCTTTAATGTAATCTTGAACAGGCTGCTCCTGCAAGCCACCTAATAACATGTCCAGCATCTGCTGATCTACCACTCTCCCTCTCTGTTTCTCTGTTAAATCAAATAAGCTTGGCTGAAAGGTTTTGCTGATAGCTGCAAATGCAGTGTTAGTAGGAGAGCACCAGCTTTGTGCTTTCTTCCGTCAGACCTGAAGGGCATAGATTAGGTAAAACCAGTTACAATCCCGAAAACGCATCCTGTGCGTCTTCATGGGGTTTTTTGTTCTCTAGGGCCCACCAGGCTCTGCAAAGATTTTCTCACAGTCCACCACAATTGCATTTTCCAAAGCAGCCTGCAGTTCTAGGAACTTCCCTATGGGAGAGATGAGAGGCTAGCAGCCCCTGAAGAGTGTGAGACTGAGTCACCAAAGCCATGTAGAGGGCTGGCAGTTGAGATTGCTTTTGAAAATGTGGGCTTGAATCACTGTAAAGCTGCTTGAGTGTAATGCAGGAGATCAGGCACTCAGGGCCTACACGTTGTTACAGCTCATAGCAGGCAGGACATGAAAATTGTTTTTTATAGTATTTTAATAACCCACAGATGTATTGTTTTGAAAGTTTTCTGTCTGTTTTGACATTTTGGTTTAGGGGATGTGGAAATTGGCTTGCAAGAGCGAAACGGGCAGCTAGAAGTGGATATCATTCAGGCTCGAGGACTGACACCAAAACCCGGCTCCAAAACACTGCCAGGTAGTATGCTTTGACCTCCTCAAGTGATTTGCTGAGCTCCAGCCTCCCGCAATGCTTGTGAATAGGAAAAAGTGTAATTCTGCTTGGCTTCTGCAGGAATAAGCAGTGTGTATGCAGTACTGAAAATAAGGCTGGTTGAGCAAATCTTGTCACTGCTGTAAATGCCTTCTTTAGAAATACTTGAGACATGGCACTGTCTTTTCTAAAGTGAGCATGAAGGTATTTTCCATATTTGACCATCTTTATTTTTTCCAGCTGCTTACATCAAAGCTTACCTGCTAGAGAATGGCGTGTGCATTGCGAAAAAGAAGACAAAAGTGGCTCGCAAATCATTAGACCCTTTGTACAATCAGGTCTTACTGTTTGCTGAGAGCCCCCAGGGCAAAGTATTACAGGTAAGATGAGCAAGTCTCAGGTCTGCCCATCTTTCTCTTCCACCTCTGTTGGAAGATACTAAGTCTGGCAAGAGATGTGGATAATTAATATAGATGAGAAAAAGCCAGTGTTTTCATTGAACCAAATGCACTTGATCTGAATAAAACAAATGAAAAGGAAGACCTTTTTTTCATGTTCAAACTGATCACTATTTGACACCCTGGCCGTTAACATGAAAACCTGCCAGGAAAAGATTGATTTTTATTTTCTTAATTCTTTTTTCCCCACCCAGTTAGGAACTAGGTAGTACCTACAGCCGCTAAACAGTCTTGCGGTATAGGTTGTTTTCTGTGTTTATACGTATTCAGAGTCTATGCTTTGTCCATCACCCCATCACATATCCTATTTTTTTCTACTTTTCGTTTGCTACCATACGTACTCTCCCCTACTCGGATTTTTCAGTTCTGCACCTAGAGCAAAGAGTGATTTGTGTTATTAATTCATACCTGAATTATTTCTGCCCAATAAAGCCTGGCTAAAGTCCGCTGCTCATACTGATGTAATTAATCCATGAGTTTCTGTTGCTTACCTTCACTGGCATATGAATTGCTAGCTGTCCTGCTGGATCCTTCTCATTAGTGAACTCTTCCTAATTTCTGATGGTTAGAAGTATTTTCCCTGCACATTTTGGCTGGAATGAGGTAGGACCTGGCTTGGTCTGCTCTTGCCTTGCATGGGTTTCCTTACCCACTGCCTTATTGCCAGGAAAGGCACTTACTCCAAGAGAATAAAATAAGGAGCTTGGCTCTCTGCCCAGCGGCCATGCCACCAAACCAGCTTTCTGCAGTGGCTTGTTCCATCTCACATTGACCTAGAGGGTTAATTTTTGTCTTTTAATTGACATTGATTGTCTCTCCTACCTCATTTTACAGAAAACTGTATTTCTGTGGTTATTTGGAGCCTAGGAAAAGAAGCTGTCAGGATTAGGTGGAAATCACTAGTCACTGTCATAACCCATCGTACTCATCCTCTCCTCTCCAGAACAGGGACTCACTCTGGAGTCAGTCGTCACCTTTGTCTTGAGCCACATAGGGTCACTTGGCCACGTGCAGGCCTCCAGCATGCCTAAGCCCATGACCCTCACTACATCTGTTGTTCCACTCGCTGGTCTTCATCGTGTCGTAAGTGTGATTCAGCTTTCCCTGCTGGTCTGCCAGCTCTTTCAGTAGATCTTCCTCTGTGTGTTCAAGCCTGTCTCAGCAGTGTGCTCTGCTCCCCTGCATGCCACCCCATGTGTGCCCCTTGTGTCATCGCTCCCGCTTGCCAGCACTCGGCTCCTGCCCTTTCTCCAGGTGAGTTGCCAGCCTCATCTCCATCTGCCCTGTGTCACGAGCTCCGAGTGAAGAAGATAAGATGAGCTGTTTTCCTCAAGCTGTTGGCTTTTGACCCAAGCTATTGCCCATCTTTTTTTGTTGGATAATTTCCCCAGATCAGGAGCTCTTCCTGCCCTTTTCCCCTGGGCCATCTTTTGTTGTGTCGAAGGCCCATTACTGTGCCAGGGCCAAGTTTTACCTGCAAGTGTTGGAGCTGCAGCTCTGGGGATACTTTGTGCATGTGCTGTCCCTGTCCAGCAGGTGAAACAGCAGAATGGTGTCTTATCCACAAGCACAGTCACCTCTTTTTGATGGGAGTGGGGGAAGAAGTCTGCTAACAGTAGGGTTTGTAAAACCATGCTTAAAAAAAAAAGGTCCTCAGCCAGAGCTTCACATCGTCTTTTGGTAGCTTAAACCTTTCTGCTCTTCTCAGACTGTAGTAAAACCCCGGAAGGTTGGATGAGTAGAAGGAAGGATTGATCAGACTTGTGCTTCCCAAGCAAGTGTGCAAGTTGGAGGATTGACTGTGTTCCCTCCTCTTGTTCTTAAGGTGATAGTCTGGGGAAACTATGGAAGGATGGAGCGCAAGCACTTCATGGGAGTCGCCAGGGTCCTGCTGGAAGAACTGGATTTGTCAACTTTAGCAATTGGCTGGTACAAGCTTTTCCCAACCTCCTCGATGGTAGATCCCACTACAGGCCCGCTCCTGCGTCAGTCCTCACAGCTTTCCCTGGAGAGCACAGTGGGACCCTGCTGTGACAGGTCTTAGTGAGTAAGGAAGGGGGAACTGCTTTTGTTTTTTAAACATGCTGTCAAGGTTTTGTTTGCTGGAACTCTGACCTCAAGTGCAATGCATGTTCAATCAGTTCTTGTGGAGCTGGAAGAGGAGGATAAACCAGTGACCTTAGACAGAAGACGAGGGGAAGGGTGCTGTGCCCTCTCCATCCGAGGAGGAGGTGCCGTGGGGCATGAGTCCTAGTTGTCAAATTAGACATACACCTCTTGTTTCACTTCTCTCGCTGTCATTCATGGATCCTTGTTTCAGATCAGTATTAACCCTGGAAAGTTGCAGCATTTGGAAGAATTTTGGGGGAGTAAGGAAGGAAGTTTTCTTAACTGTGCATCTTAGAAATTTCTAATACAGATTCTTTCATGAGAAGGTACCTGAAAAATTCAGAGGGCAGTATCTGACCAGACAGAGCAGGAGCAGAAAGTTTAAGGGGAAGCATTAGGGTTTTTATAAGGTCTTTCTTCTTGAAAGGAAGAAAAGAAAGAAACCTGCAACTCTTTCTTTAGAATCAGTTCCCTATCACTGAGTCATGTTAACTGTAACACTGTCATTGCTATGTTTCCAAACTGTGCCAAATTACCAGCAAGTGTCTTTACTGCATTACCTGTCTAACACTGCTGATGAAGCATACTTGGTGGGAGAATAAGTAGCGCCTACTTAGACCAGACAGCCTGAACAGAGTTTGAGTTGAGCAGGCTAATTAACTGCAATTTTGCTCAGAAAAAAAGCCCCTAGAAGTGGGAGCTGAACATCAGACTTGCAGCTTGAGATATGTTTTGTATTGTCAGATACAACGTTCTGCAATTTACTAACTCCCTTACATGTTGCTGTGCATCCTTCAGTCACGATGTCTTCTGTCTCCTGCTTTTCTTCCATCTCCTTTGTGCTGGTACATATCTGCTGGAGATGCTACCCTTCCTTTTGTGCTGTGGACTGACCTGAGACAAGACTGTTTTATTCTGCCATGGGAAAGGAGATTGAGGTTTCTGTGGGTGCAGAAGAAAGAAACCTCAGTTTGTCATCTGACAAGAAGGTGCTGGAGAGCACATAACCTTCCTTGAGGAGAGAGGTGCTTTAAGCAGTCTCGGTAGTATACAAACATTGTCAAGTGTTCCTCAAGAGGAAGTGCAATCCCCAAAGTACGGAGAGGTGGTAGGTGAGGAATCTGAAGATGCAGTGGTCACAGCATGTATATTTTGTTCATTAAAGTGCAACACTAGCTGTAAACAAGTCTTGTAGGTTAAGCCAGCAGCATACGTTCTCTGAGCTGCTGAGCTGTGGCCAGCAGTCACGTGCTGGAGTAAGCCTGCTGGATCCTTCAGACAATTAAAATCATCTTATCCTCAAACCACAGAGAATCTCTGGAGATTTTCTGTTGAATGACCTGTTTTGGCTAGGTTTTGTCTTAGTTCCTGCTGAGGATTTGAGGACGGCTGTCTCAGAATCAGCTTCTGGAGATGTTTTACTTTGTGATTTAAAAGTGAAGGTCCCATGTCACGTTTAGGAATGAGCAGATTCTCGACCTGTTGTAGGGGCACACTGAACATTTATTTCTGCATGTGGACCTCAGCTTCGTTAGAATAAAAGCATGAGTGTTGAGTGGATGGTAAAAGCAGTTGCTTTTGGTCCTAGCTTGTCTATGGCATTTTAAACTATTTTGAGATAAATTACAGGATAGATGCAAAAATAATAGGGCTTACAGTAATCTCTGTAAAAAACTACATAATATAAAGGAGAGGGAAGAAGAATGAGGGACATAGAATGAATAGTTTTTTTTAGTCTTCAGTGGTAAAAGCCTCAACATTTCAGATAAATCTCTTAATTTCCTTGATCAAATATGTCTCTGGCCTCTCACTAATTAATTTTTCTAATCATATTAGACAATTTCTATATATTAGCTGAAGAAAGTTTGTTGCATGCTGGTCAAACTATGTTGTGGCTCTCTCAGTTTTCTTTTTGAGAAAAAAGCACATTTACTGTAATTCAAGTCAGCATCTTTTCCTCTTGGTATGTAGTGAGTACTAGGCAATATTGTACAATACGTGTATGAACTAGAATAGATTAGGTAGATTTAGTGGTTTGTAGCACTGGATCTTTTAATAACTATGTCTTTAAAAGGACTTTGGGGAGCTCCAGGTACACGCCAGACCTGGCAGCTGAGTAACAGGGCTTTTGTCATAAGTTATGCTGAAAACTTTATATTGGTACTTAGTTTGGACATTATCTACCAATAATAGCTAGTTAATCATGGTTTTCCTGTGTCCAGTAAGATGAATGCAACATTTTTGCAGTCTTTAATATGGAGTAGGAGACTATATATGCCAAAAATATTCCTCCAGAAAACTTTGTTTAATGACTGTCTGTTGAAAAGCTCAGTTGCTGTATGCCTGGCAAATGTGACGTGTCTCTGTATCCTACCCCTCCAAAAGCTCTGCAAGCTCAGTGATGATCGGTTTACTTACAATAAGACTGCTTAACACTGAGGACTATCTTCCGAATGGTTTTAATCACTGTCAGGGTAGGAAAAAAGCAAAACCACGTTACAGTTCTACTTGTGTTATTTTTGTCAGCGTCTCAGATTCTGACATTTGGAGGCAGTTTTAACAGTCTGCTCTGTCCTGTTTTCTTCTGCATTTTTTACATGGTTGATTGTAGTCCAGTGGTTCTCGCTTTTGTTTCTCCTCACTTCGAAGTCCTGTTTCTCCCCAGTAGGAGAATGTTGCAAACCCTGGCTGCCACACACAGCGCAGTCACATGAACTGGCAAGTGCAGTTGATCTTCCTTTGTGAAGCAGACTTACAGGAGCCCTTGTGAGAGCACTCACAGGGCACAGAGTGAGGCCAGGAGGGTTGCACAGTACCCTGCAGCCTAGATCCTTGCTTCACTCACACCCATGATTCCTTCACTACCATGGTGTATTACAGTTAAAACAAAAGTCTAGTTATCCATCAATTTAAGACACTCAGTATCGCATCCAAGGCAAGTCTTAGGCTTGGAATAGCTGATTTTTATAAAGCCTAACCTTTTTTTTTCCCCTGAAATTTGACTTGCCGGTTTATCTAAGGTGATGCAATAAGACAGTTCAGATTGCCAGTATGGTCGTGTAAAAAGTAGCAGTTTGATAGAATGATGGGCAGCTCAAAACTGAGTTTTGGTCCCCTTTGCAAGTCCTGAAGTTTTTTCCTGTGTCTGAGTGAAGCTGTTATAGTCAAGGAGGGGGAGAGAGAAAAAGAGACTTTAAAAAGGAAAAAGAGGTATCATAGTACTTTTGTTCTGTGAGCGATGATAAGGGGTGAGACTGAGGAGGGATAGAGAATAAATACCTGCCCAGCTCAGGGTTGATTCCCCATTCCTTGTGCATGGAATACTGCATTCTAATAGTAATGGGAGGATTGCTTGTCAAAAGAGAAAATGGAGAAACCGGTTCCTAAATGTTACCTGCATTACTATTACCATGAAAAACAAGGGAATGCTGGTGCTGGGAGCAGAATGATCTCTCCACAGCGGGAATCCCCTGCACACAGGGAGCGCAGCCTTGCACATGGCTTTGTTCTCTTTGTGGTCTGAGCAAAACGCAGCTGTGACCGCAGGCATAGACCTGGATTGTCCAGGAAAAAGATGTGGTACTTCCTAGTCTCCTTGTGTTGCTTTCCCTTTGCCCCAGCACAGCTGGGATGTCACAGAGCCAACACAAGGTCCTCGCTCTGTAATTCCATCTGTGGGCTCCTCATCCCACAGCCAAAGCTGCGTGGGCAGGCTGGAGCATCCCTTTGGCACTGTCCATGGGTGTTTGTGTCCATGGGCAGGGTAAGGGCTAGGTGACTTTATTGTTTAGCCAAGTACATCCCCACTTCTTGGCCATGGGTTGTTCCAAAGGACATTGCAGAATTATTTGCTTTGAATGAAAATCTCTATTGTTTCTAGCTACCAGATCCTTTATCAATGTACTGTTCTAAATTTGCAGGTCTTCTGGAGTATGAATATCACAAGTTCCTGTAAAGGAGCTGTTTTTAAGATGTTGAGGCAGTTAACAGAATCTCAACCTAAGCATGTTTAGTAATGTTTAGACAGCAAGACAACTTTTTTATGAGACTCATTTTAAGTTAGTTTATTACATGCTGGTTTAAAACAGGGAAAATATTTTTCTTTAAAGACAAAATGATGTATGTTTTTTAACAGATAATTTGGTGTTTTCAAAACTGTTTAACGTTCTAGGTATGATGTTTACTCATTCTTTTGATTTCTATGTTCCTTGTTCTATTTTATCAACTTTTTTCCACAAGAAAAGAGGCATATGTAAATAAACACCAGAAAAGAGTCCTATAAGAAATTCTGTTCAAACTGGCCATAGAATTATTAGTAAAGATTTGTTATTGTTCATTAACTCTCAGCTACTATTCAAGCCTTTGTTGAAAGAATCGATGTTGTATTTTCAAGATGAGAACTACTTAGCTAGTTTTGTCATAATCCTGTACTCTGTATAAAAATCTTTTTATAAAGAAAGTCTAATAGGCTAACAAGCAATAATATATTCCATTTGGTGTGCACAGATTGTGACTTGCAGGCTGTAGTACATATTGTTGATACAGTTTATAATTGTCTTCAAACTCAGTGACATCACTTTGGAAGAAGATCCATATTAACTTTGATTGTCAAAAAAAAAAAAGACTGGGCTGATGCCTTGTGAGATACATTCATCCTGTAGACTTCTCTGTGAGTATACGTGCCCATCAACATGAAATCTCTCTTAGGTGAAGAATGAAACAGCTGTAGGTGACTCCATACTACAGAGCTAAGATATAGTTTCAATATAAACTTCATGATTGTTTTGATCTCCCTGTTTTTCTTAGGCTATTTAGTATTTGTAACAAAATGAGAATGGTTCCCACTGCCACTGTAGCCCTGATAAAGCAAAAAAGCCTCTGGGGCCGCATGAGTTCTGCCTGACAGCTGCATATTTTCCTCAAGGTACCAGGGTCAGGCTAAAGGGAGGGGTTTTTCTCAAAGCAGCCGATTGAGCTGCTCTTCTTTAAAGGCTTTGTGGGTTATTTTGTCCATTTCATTAGGAAATTCCACCCAAGGCAGAGGGATCACACCTTTGCAGAGCATTATGAGGCCCAGCATGTAGAATAGGAAGAGGCTGGTCTGTGCCATTCTTCAGGAGTCAGCTAATGCTGGGCTTATCTAAAGATTTTTCAAAGTGGCAGGATCAGGATGTTGGATTTTAAGTCAGCTCTATCGTTAATACAGTGCAGAAAATAAAACAGCTTCAGAGCAGCATCCCAATTCATTGCCTGTGGATTTCTCACTGCATTTTCTGTAGGAAAAGTCTTCATATTATCATGGAATGGTTTGGGTTGGAAAGGACCTTAAGATCATCTAGTTCGAACCCCCTGCCATGGGCAGGGACACCTCACAGTAGACCATGTCACCCAAGGCTCTGTCCAGCCTGGCTTTGAACACTGCTAGGGATGGAGCTATTCCCACTTCTTTGGGCACCCTGTGCCAGCGCCTCACCACCCTCGCAGTAAAGAACTTCTTCCTTATATCTAACCTGAACTTCCCTTGTTTAGTTTTAACCCATCACCCCTTGTCCTGTTGCTACAGTCCTTGATGAAGAGTCCCTCTCTAGCATCCTTTGTAGGCCCCTTCAGACGCTGGAAGCTGCTCTGAGGTCTCCTCGCAGCTTCTCTTCTCCAGGCTCAACAGCCCCAGCTCTCTCAGCCTGTCCTCATACAGGAGGTGCTCCAGCCCCTGATCATCCTCGTGGCCTCCTCTGGACTTGCTCCAGCAGCTCTGTTTCCTTCCATGTTGTTCTCAAGATGGGCCACGCAGGCAGCAAATCACTGGCCCAGTGATGCTGGGAGCTACTATGAATAGTGAAATAATTCATGTTTTTGTTGTGAAATGCTTTGAGAAGTAAGAGACACATGTAAATGCAGCACTGTCAGCAGAGAAGTCCAGGGCATATTGAGACCTGGGGCGAGCATCTAAAGTGACATTGCAGCTACCAAATTTGAGCCTTAGGGAGGTGAAACCCCTCAGAAGGGGCTGTCAGGTTGTGCAGTCAGTATCTCATTCCTTTGAGCCCTTTGCCTATGCAGGACCCAGCAGCCAAGTCTGGGGGACACTGGTAAAACCTGGCATGGCAGAGCCCCAGAGCTACCCACTGTGCCCTACGTGTATCCAATGTTCTTGCCTGGCTTTCCAGCATGCCTCTGTGATGGGCAATTCCTTGGGGAGTTTGCAGGTGATCAGGTATTCTCAAAGCATGGCTAAAGAGGCTTAAACCCACACTGCCAGACTCCTCCTCTCTGCTCAGTGTCCAGCCCCAGCCTCTCACCCATCACAGCAGCATTGGACTCATTCCAGGGGAACCTCAACCTCTCCTCATAGTGTAGACACCCTTCTGCCCACCCTTTCCTGGGGGAGCTGCTCTCATCCTCATGGAGGAGAAGAACCAGGGAGAGTTTCTTGTAGTATTTGGTTCTTTGCTTTTTAGTGGCTGAAACTGAGAAGGAGCCAACACCAGCCCTTTACAGAGCACCAGCAAACAGAGGCTGCAACCTAATGATTTTCTCGTGGTGACTCTCCAGTGGCTAAAAGGGCAACCAAAGCTGTATTGTTAAACCCTTCTGCTGGGTCAGTAGACAGCCTTTGCCTTTACACTGCACATTGGGCACCTTGTGTGGGTTTGAGCCCCCTGTGCATTGGGAGGATGGGCTCTGGCTTTCAGCAAGGCCACATCCAGCTCTGCTCGCTGGGCAGTGATGGAGCAGAAGCAACCCAAGGGAAGAATGGAGGCACATCTTCTGCCAAAGCCATGCCCACAAGCTTTCCAGGAGCTAGGTTTTGTAGTTGTTTTGGTGCCACAGATCTGGATAGCTGCCTGCTGGGGCTCTAGATCCCACAGAGCACCAGCCTGGAACTTTAAATCCAGCAGCAGCCTTTTTCTGTGGGGCTTTTGTTCTTTACCCAGTGCTGCTCACTGGTGTCTGCTTTGGTGATTCCATCTCTTCAACCTGGAGCTGGTTTTGGCTTTGTAGTGAGGAAGAGTGAGGTTTAGAGAGTGAATCCAGGGCATGTTCCCCCAGCCTCACTGTGCTGGGGCTGCAGTGCCTCCCCAAGCCCCCTTCCTCAGCACTGCCATGGCCTGACACCCTCCTGGGGTGCCAGTGGCCTGCCCACATTCTGTGGCAGTTCTCAATTCAAACCATGGGGGAGCCTTCCTGTCCTGTCCTTGGGAGGAGCTGGGGGCCTTCTGCAGCCCACACCAGAAGGCAGGAATGAGGATGGAGCTGTCTCTGCACTGGCCAGGGAGAAGGGGCCAGCGAGCTTTCCTCCAGGTTCCCTTTGCTTTCCTCCTTTGCTTCTCCCTACATGGGTTCTCCCTTCCCTCGGTACGAGGCCTTATTCCAACCCGAGGGGACTGAGGCTCCTGCAGCATCTCTTTGTCATGAACCATCCATCACACACTGCCTGGGTGGTGCTGCAGAGCTGGCCTCTGCTTGGACATGGAGCCACCACCCCAGCACATCCACGCTGTCACCTCCCCAGCTCTCTGCCTTGTCCCCCTGCTGCCCAAGGGCCTGGCCATGGTGGGGAAAGCCACTTTTGTGAGGTTAAACCTTTTTACTTCATTAACTGCTCCACATTAACTGCTCCACAAAACCCTCATAGCTTGGCAGGGGCACTGCAGTGCTGCTGCCGCTCCTCTTGCCTTTCCATAGGAGTGGGGGCAGCTGATCTGCTCTTTTTTGGCCTCTGTAACCCTTTCCAAAACCTTTTGGAGCTTTTTAACACCATCTGGTGAGATGTAATCTCCGTGGGGCCAGAGGGAACACAGGCAATGGGGCCAAGCAGCTTTCCTGCCACTGTGGCTTGCGAGGTGCCTGGGCTGCCTTGAGTGGAAGGTGGAACATGGTCCTGGCAGCGCCGGTGGGACACTGGCACTCATCTGTAGTCAGGAGAGGATTCCGATAGACTTTTTTCCTGTCTGTAGGTTTTATTCAGACAATATGTAATGATTGAGTGATTTACAATTCAGTGTTAAGCTAATGAAAACGTTGATAATGGTGAAAATAAAACCTTTTTTTTTTCCTATGGTGTGTTGGGGGGTTTTTGTGTTTTTCTCTGTTGCCACCAACTGTTATTTTCAACCTAAGATTTCAGCTGGCCCATCCCTTCTCCTTGTGCCTGTAGGGAATGAGAGCAGCTCAGCCTGGTGTGCCCCAGTGCTGTCCCGGCTCATTCCAAGTGCTCTCCATGGAAGGACCCTCTCTGAATCAGCCCCAGTTTCAAACCTGCGTTTCCCTGTGCTATTTCCAGATGTAATTTGGCTGTTTGCATCTCCAGGCATGGAGCTAAGCTTCCTCCCAGCTTGTACTCTGCTCACTACCCCTAGCAGGAGCCTCCTGCTTCTCCTGTTGTCTTCCCAAGACCCTTCATGGTCAGCACTGAATCAAGGTTGATTTTGAAACCCTGGAGGTGAAGACGCTGCTGGCAGAAGACACTGTCGCTTGCCCAGGCTGTTGGGAATACCCTGGGTCAGTGTGGGTGCAGGGGGATCCTGGGGACCCTTGGGGAAGGACACCTGTAGGTGCGCTTGGTCCTGGATGGCCTCCAGCTGCAAGTTCTTGGGTGGGGAGCATTTGGGGGCTCTGGTGTGACTCCTGCTGTGAGTGTCTGTGGGAGGCAGCGTTCCCTTGAGAGCCAACATAAGCCCAGTGTGGTACCCAGGGATGATGAACATCTCCCACCCTCACACCATCACCAGGTTCCAAAAGTAGGATGGGGCTCAGGCAGTCACTAAGCAACAGCTGAGGCTGCTCAGCACAATAAACCCACACGAGTTCCCTGCTTCCTGCACCATCAGCTCGTTACCAGCTGTGCCTTACACCCAAGATGAGCTCCACGGTGTGGATGTCCCTTGGAATGTGTCCCAGGTTCAGCAGTTGGAGATCTCCATCCACTGCACAGCTGTGATGGCAAGAGCACCACAGCATCCCACCCCAAGCCTTGGGCTGACAGCGTTGGTGGTGGGGGGGGACACGTGGGATACAGCAACAAAAGAGAGCAGCATGAAATTTCACCACTGAGGAGCTTAGAAGCCAATGGAAGCCCCGTTTTTAAGCCTGTTCTATCTGCTCACAGCTTGTTTTCTCCCCCTATCCTCTTCCTTTCTATTTAAACCAAGGCTTAGCTGGTCCAGTTTTGGGGCCGCTGGTGCAAAGCAATGCAGCTGCTGAGGACCAGGAGGGACTGCAGCCAAGGCATCACCCATCTCAAAGCCCAAGTCCTGCCACTTGAGAGACTGGAACAAGCTATTCCCAATCATCAAAAGCCTGCACAGATTTGTGGTGACATCAAAGCCTCCAGGGAAGCTCAAGCACCAGGGAGGGTTGGAAACATGAAAATCACTGGTCAGGGTGGGTGGACAAACCCAGAGCATCCCTGTGCAGGAGGCAGACACCATCCCACGATGGGCAAGCCCCAACTCTTCCCAGCTCCAGGATAGGCACTCCACCGCCCTCTGGTGCATAGACATCCCTGCAAACATCCGCAGGGGTAACATCCCTGGATATAGACACTGCCCACATCCCTTGTGGCAGGGGAGCCAGCCCTGGTGGACCCCTGCAGCCAGGCAGGGCTGGGGTTTGGGGCTCAGACACATCCCTCTGCTTCCCCTTGTGACAAATAACCAACCACCACCAGCTGGATTCACCTTTTATTAAACTGCCCAGAACAAAAGGAGAGCAAAGCGTGCCCTGAGGCCTTCCCAACAGTGGCATTTTGCATGCCTTTGCTACCAGGAAAATGGGATTTTCCTCTGGGAGAACCTCCTCAGAGAGTATTTGAAATAGAACTAAGAGTGAAAATGTCCCTTTTTTGGGGGAAAAGGTGAAATGAAGCTCCTACCTCTGCTGCTCCTTGCAGACAAGGCAGGATGGACACAGCCACATCATGGGCACAAGCTGGAAACAAGCTCCCAGCTGGGGCTGTGCAGGTACCACATCCTGCCTGGGGATGGATGCACACCAGGATGGGATCCCCCCAACTCTGACAACCCCAGAGCAGTGAGCACAAACCCACAGGCTCATGGGGACTGAAGGAGGTGAGGAGCAGTGTGCTCACTGGGCTGGCAGCTGGAGGAAAGGAGGTGGAGGAAAGGGTGATCTTAGCTAATGATCCCATCGGCACCAGACCCTTTGCATGTGGCTCCGTCAGGTTCAGGGAGGCTCTCCCTGGGGTTGTGCCCTTTGGACAGTCTGGAACCATCCCAGAAGAGGGCTGTGGCTGGGCTGGAGTTCAGCTTCCCCCATGAATGGGACGCAGCATCCCACCAGCCAGCTCAGCCTGCAGGACCTCCCTGCAGCGAGGCAAGGTGAGCCGGTGGGTATGTGGGTGAGTGGATGGAGCTCCAGCTTCCAGCAGCCCTGAGCCAGACACAAGCCTGAGCTTAGACTGGAGGGCTGGTTGTGGGAGATGCCATGAAGCTGTCCCCATGTGCTGAGCAGCAGGGCCGCATCCTGCTCCCTGCCTGCCTCTCCCTGCAAACCTGCTGCATGGCATCTACTTACCTGCTCCCGGTGTCAGGGGGTGGCTTAAAGATCACCAGTGCTGCAGGGCTCACTGACACAGGCTTTGCTTTTGATACACTCCCATCAAGTGCAATCCAGCCCATGCAGCAAGAGGCAAGTGCTGGCAGCAGCCACAGCCGAAGTCAGGCAAGGTGGGAAGGCAGCAACACCTCGGTTTGGGGAGCAGGGAGGTGGGAAAGCAAACCTACAGCCTGCTGGCCCTCGCACTGGGGGGGCCTCTTAGACCCAAACGCTTCAACCTACTTAGGAGGAAAAAGCAAAGAAAAACAATGCCATTCAGCGCCTGCAAAAAGGAATGATTATTTCTTAACAGGGTTTAAAAGCTCCTGCTGGACCCTGTGTGGGGCTGGCTGCCAACTGAAAGGGGAAAGGAACGGAAGAAATGAGCGCAGTGAGAAGAACCTGACATCTCTGTTCTTAATTTATCATCATAGTAAGACTCGAGCACTGAGTACGGCTCGGCACACGCTCCTAGATGGATTTCCTCCGCAGCCGGGGGTGCTGCCGGCAGCGAGGGCTGTTGGATGACAAAGTGCTCCCTGGGGAGGAGCCGGTCTGCCCCCGCGTGCTCAGGGACACCTCGTCGATCTTGTAGGAAATGGAGTTGTAATACACGGGGTTGGTGTGGCAGCTCAGCGTCTCGGGGTGGGAGGGTGCCGGGCTGCCGCACAGCTGAGGTCTGTAGCACAGGCACGTGCAGAAGGAGGGGACCGCGGCCGCCGAGTTGGCCGATTGGCACCGCTGCCTCTCCGCATCCTCCTGGATCAGCGGGATGAGGTTCATCTGGCTCGTCCTGTCCTCCACGGGCAGAAAAATGGCGTTGCTGCTCCGGCTGTCCTCTTTGGGCTTGAGGTGGATGTTGTTCCGGGCTCTCCTCAGCGATGCTCGCTCCTCGGCATCGCGCCGCTCATCCTCAGAGTTCATCGTCAGGAACCGCAGCACCACCAGGTTGAGGAAGGCGCCGATGACGGTCAGGCCCACCAGGATGTACATGAAGCTGAAAGCCACGTACGGGGGCTTCTTTTGCAAAGCCTCGTTCTTCTGCAGAGCCACAAAGTCTCCAAAGCCAATAGTGGTCAAGGTTATGAAGCAGTAGTAATAGGCATGAAAGAAAGTCCAGCCCTCGAAATAAGAGAAGGCTGCTGCGCCAATGCACAGGGTGCCCATGCAGGACAGAAAGCCGACGAGGACCATATTCTCCATGGAGACATTGGTTGTCCTCATGCCCAGACACTTCTTGATCTTCTTGAGCAGCAGCCGCACAACAGTGTTCATGCGCTCCCCCAGGCTCTGGAACATGACCAGTGTCAGGGGAATGCCCAGGATGGCATAGAACATGCAGAACACTTTGCCAGCATCCGTGCCCGGGGCAGCGTGCCCATAGCCTGCAGAGGAAACAGGAGAGGCAGGTGTCAAGCCTTCACTGGGGTTTCCAGTGAGGCTGCCCTGGGACCAAGAGAAGAAGCAGGACAATGGGGGAAATGGAAAACGAATCAGTAACAGATCTGCAGGCGATGCTAACAGGGCCATGGGATGCCACATCCTTTGGGGTGATGGCACATTACAGCATCTTGTGGGCAGAACCTTATTTTGCCTCTAAAGAGAGAGAGTATAGGAACTATAGGGCCCCTCTGCTATGGGGTCCATCCCCACAAGAGCAGCTAAGTCTAGGAGGACTTCTGCAGAGCAACTTGGGATTGACTCCAGTGTCATTAAGATTCAGACCTAAAGCACTGCCTAAAAGCAGGGGTTCTGGCTGTTTTAGATGCAGGGAAGTATTTCTATCACCACAGCCCTGTCAGCCCTTGTCCCGGGGACAAGGAGCTCGAGGAGGACAAGGTTGTCCTTGAACACCTTCTGAGATTTAATTTCCCCCCCTTGCTCCAAGTTTCCGAGCTGTGACTCAAGGACACACACAATTATCCTGTGAGTCGTAATGAGGCATTCACTGCAATCTTCCGGACTCAGTGATTCTGCACCACCTCACTTAATTATAGAAGCTTTGCAGGAATCGCTGGCCTCTGACCTACGCGGATGAGTAACAAACTCAGTGCAAGGGAGTCACACAGCGTGGGGAGGCATCCAAAGGCATCCAAGCCTCTCTTTTGAGTTTCTATGAGAAACTACCAGGGCTGGAAACTTCCTTTCTGAAGGTGCCTGCAGAACAGCGCCGGCTCCTCCCCGTGCTGCTGCGTGGCCTTTCACAAACACCCATTTCTATTTTCACTTTTTCTGCAGGTATTCATGTGATTTTTGTGTGAAGAACGGGGGGCGGTTGGGAACCCATCCTCATTTTATTTCTCAGCCTTGTTCAAAGCTGTGACTTGGCTTCACCTCTGTCTCTGCTCCCAGTGCATTTCCAGGACTCTTAGGGAAGCTGGTAGCAGTGATGG
The DNA here is from genome assembly GCA_009867235.2 of Psittacus erithacus. Classification (NCBI taxonomy): domain Eukaryota; kingdom Metazoa; phylum Chordata; class Aves; order Psittaciformes; family Psittacidae; genus Psittacus; species Psittacus erithacus. Next base: position 63,071 of record WYDI02014870.1, read on the forward strand.
GAAGACCAGAGGATGACAACCATGTTGTCCCATGCTCCTGAGCACACCTCCTGCTCCAGGAAACTCCTGGGATGGGGCTTGAAGGCTGAGGACAGTGTTACCCTGAACCATGCAGTGCTCCAAACTACAAGCTGGCAGGAAGGGACTGGTTTCTAATTGCTCTGTCTGTTCATGAACCCATGCAATCAAAAATGATGAACTTAATGCCTGCATGCCGCGTTTCGCAGAATACAGAGCAGACATGAGACTGCAGTGGCAAGAAAAACCCCACTCAGATCCAGGCTTAATAACTGAATGCAATTATCAGGTTCTAGGCTACAAGATAACACAGGGGCAGCAATGAGGATGTAAATATTATGATCCAGAAGAGCAGTGAGTGGAGAAACAATTATGGTACCCTGAGAGACAGCTGAAAGAGCATTTGACTGATGCTTTGGAAATGACAAAGAGAATTAGAAAGAGTAAACAGAGCTACATTAACATTAAATCTGAGCTTTGGAGCACAGCCCAACACAGAGATCTGCCGCGCCAGCGTTTTAGAAATATGGCACCTGGAATGATTTACCACATGGGGTTTGTGATAAGCACAGCAATTGCTTGTCACAGTCAACAGAGAAACAACGTAAATGGAGCTATAACCTGTCCCGTGGTGATGGAGATGTTCGCTGAAGCCATTCGTCCCACCCCAGGACCTGGGGCCTGACTCCAACCATGTTCTGAGCTCATCGCTGTTTGCTGGCCACGTGCGTGGCTGCTGCACAAGCCCCACAGCACATCTCGGGGGGCACACGGGGCTCCCCAGGGCAAGGCCTGCAGGTCACCTGCCCCTCGGTACCTCTTGTGCCCTGCTGATGCAGCACAGTTGATCCCATCAGCCCTTGCCCTGAGGGATGGTGCTTTCAGCTACCAGGCGTGCTCCCTGTCCTGAGCTCTGTCCTGCAGATGAGGAGGTGGAAGGGCAGGATCTGGCCTCAGGGTCCTGCCTCCAAAGCGCATGACGTCTGCTCACTGAAATCCCAGCATGAGCACTGACACCAGCACAGGGTCCCATGCCTCTACATCCACAGGCTGCTTGGGGTATGTGGGTTAATGAAGGTGGATTAATTAAGCTATGCTCAACGCCCATGTGGTCACCTCATCTAGAACTGGGGCAGCTTTATTCAATTTAGTTTCATTCTCTTGCAAACCAAGGCACTGGGCTCTGTAAGTGTCTGCGGGGGGGGTTCATAAGATTCATTGCTCCCCTTCAAGCTGACATGGATCTCCCTGCAGGCTCCCATGCAGGCAGAGCTCACTTGGTGTCTGGTGGCTGTCCTGGCAACCTGAACCAGGTCTCACACAGCCAAACACCCAGAGTCTGGAGCTGGCAAAGAAGCCAAGAGTTCTCAGCCAGCTCTTCAGCCTGGCTTGCTGGATACAACTGCCTGGCTCCCATCTCTGTCCCCCTGCCAGCTTCTTCAGCTGCCTGCCCCGAAGGTGCTGTAGGAGCTCCATGTGCTGCTGCCTCCCTGGGACATCGTGCCTGTCCCATGGTGTGGCTCCAGCCATAGTGGCACCCCCGGTGTGCCCCAGGACAGGGTGCCTCCAGCCTACCCATTACCTCTCCCAGCGCTGGGCATGGGAGGTCCCCAAGGGTCAGCTTGGGGGGTGCCTGCAGAGATGTCCCAGCCCTGCAAGGGTGGGACCAGCCTCTCCTGGGCAGGCAACACCCCAGAGACTGTGGAGGTGTGGGAGGCTGTGGAGGTGCAGGGGTGGAGGGATGGAGAGGTGCTGGGATAGGGGGAAATGGGGGTGCAGGGATGTGGACATGAAGAGGTGCCGGGACAGGAGCATAGGGGAGCACAGGGATGTAGGGATGATGGGGTGCCAGCATAGCAGAATGGAGAGATGCTGGAATAGGAGGGTGCCGGGATGTGGGGGTGGTGGGGTGTAGGGAAGTGGGGATGGAAAGGTGACGGGACAGGCAGATAGGTGGGTGTAGGGATGTGGGAATGCTGGGGTGGCAGGATAGCACAACGGAGAGATGCCGGGACAGGGGGGTTGTCAGGATGTGAGGATGATGGGGTGCTAGGACAGCAGGATGGAGAGATGCTGGGATGACGGAGTACGGGGATGTGGGAATGATGGGGTGCTGGGACAGCGGGGTGGAGGGGCGCAAGACACACGCCGGGTGCCAGCGCTCACCTATGGTGGTGATGACCGTGATGGCGAAGTAGAAGGAGCCGGCGAACTTCCACTGCCGCCCGGCGCGGTGCGGCTCGGCCTGCAGCACCAGCCGCTCCAGCTCCCGGTAGTCATCGGCGGAGAAGCGGTACTTCCTCCGCAGCTCCCCGCGCTTCTGCTCCAGCAGCCGCTTGCGGCCGCTCTCCGCTTCCGACTCCAGCGCATCGAAGACGGCGGCGCCCACCAGCAGGTAGGAGAAGATGCAGAGGATGAGCGCGGCCGTGCGCAGGTTCTGCCGCTTCATGGCGAGGGGCGGCCGCGGCGCCTCAGCCCGGGCTCCGCATGGCCCTCGCCGCGTCCCCAAACCCCCCCCCCCCCCCCCCCCCGCGCCCCGCCTGCGCGCCGCCCCCCAAAGCCCGCGCACCGGCACCGGGACCGCCCGTACCGGTAACGGGACCAGCGCCGCGACCGCCCCGTCCAAAGCCCCGAGCCGGCCCGGGGCGCCGGTAACGGGCCGTGTCCCCGGCTGGGGGAGCCTTATCCCAGCGCTGTCCCCGCTTGCACAAAGCGGAGCGCAGGCTGGTGGAAACCAGGTTTATTATATGATCGTTCAGCCCCTAAACCCTACGCGGTAACGTTTCAGGGGAATGGAAATACAAAGCACCATCAAACATCAAGTAACTTTGCTATCACCAAACCTGGAAAAGAAACCGATCTTTGTTCCAACACAGCCTTTGGAATTCTTGCTAACATCTGCACATGATAGAGTCTGTTAATGGCCACTGAAACTGTGTTAGAATGTTTGGAACAGCGCTTACAAACAGGGAAATACACAACTGCAGCCACTGCATACTGTGCTCATAAAGTAGATGGTCCAACACCATCTGCTGGGCTTGTCCCCATGCCTGCAAGCAGGGATGTCCTGCAGGACCTCCTGCCCTTACTCCCCAGCCTAATTACACCAGACCAGAAAGATGCAGCTAATTTTTAGGCAGAACAAACTGATTACTGACTGCAGGGCAGCCTGAGCTGGCCCTGTCCCCACTTCACACCCAGAGTGGTGGAACTCTGCAGTCTGTGCTACCAATGGTATATCTGCGCTTGCCGATCAGTCACCAAGAGAGGATTTCTGGCCTGGTGCTGTTTTAGGAGGGCAGGACAGAACAGTGTGACCAGGTCTGGTGTTTCTGCTGAGTTCTTTGGCATGTCCATGAGATGCATGTAGTCCCTAGGGACTGTAACAATAGGACAAGGGGTAATGGGTTAAAACTTAAACAGAGGAGATTTAGGTTAGAAATAAGGCAGAAGCTCTTCCCTGTGAGGGTGCTGAGGCGCTGGCACAGGGTGCCCAGAGAAGCTGTGGCTGCCCC
>WYDI02014874.1:0-14398 GCA_009867235.2 Psittacus erithacus
TTGGAGCAAGCTGCTCTAGTGGAAGGTGTCCCTGCCTGTGGCAGGGGTTGGAGCTGGAGGAGCTTTGAGGTCCCTTCAACCCAAACCACTCAGTGATTCTGTGCAATAGAGCTACAGATTTACTTCAGGGAGAATTTAACTTCCGTAATTCACATCTGTATGGTGAGGATGCAAAAAGTCAGCACAGCCTTTGGTATCTGATCAAGCCTGAGAGGTAACAGGGAGGGGAGTTCCTTGGGCTTGATGTCTGGTGAGGTTCCATTAGAAGATGAGAAGTTTGGGCACGGTGAAGTGTGCATGTTGTACCTGGATTTGCACCAAATGGCTGTGCCTATGCCTCTGTGTGGGACATGGCCCCTTTGCGAAGGAGCCCGACTCTACAGGTGAGTGTGAGTGCAGGGCCCTGTTTGAAGTGGTTTACTGTCATTTCCCTGTATTTTGACTCTTTCTGTCCATTCCCGCCCCGCCGCCGCCTCTTCCTCGCTCCCGGTCTCCAGTCCCCATCCCCATCCCCGTTGTTCCGCAGGAGAAGCGCTCCGGGCCGCTCTCCGCTCCCTGCAGAGCCCGGTGGGGGCCGCGCCGCGCCGCGCCCGCGGCGGTGCTGAACGAACAGCTCCGCTCCGCTCCCCCCGCCGCGGACGGTTCGCAGCTCCCCGCGGAGAAGGACGGCGGCGCCGTGGGGGGTGCGATGTGTGCGGGGTCACCCCCTTTGCCCCCGCTCTCCGGCAGCGTCCCGCCGCCCTTTCCCATTGCCGCTTTTTGCCTTTTCCTCCTTATTTTTGCCTGCCCCCCCCACCCCTTCTCCTCCTTCACCCTCAGCATTTTCCCGCCCGCGGGAAGCGGGGAGGGGGCGCGCGCAAGGCCCGGTTGCGCGCGCGCCGCCTCAGCGCGTCCCGTGTGTGTGTCCCCCCCCTCCCGCTCCATCAGCTTCTCCCATCCCCTCCCTCCCCGCCTGGCCCCACCCCACGTGACCCTGTTTGTCCAATGGGCGCGCGGGGCGGTGGGGATCCGGCTGGAACCGGTTGGGCCGCGTCCGGCTCTATATAAAACTTTATAAACAGCCGCTCCGCAATCCGCGGGGTCGGTCGGGCAGCAGCGGAGCCGCGCCGGGAGCAGCGCCGCGCCGAGCCCCGCGCCGAGCCCCGCACCGAGCCGCGCCGCCCGCTCCTTCCCGTCCCCCACCGCTGCTCTCACTTCCCTGCCCCCGCTCCGCACTGAGCGCGCCCGGCCTCCCCTCCCCACCTCTCCGCCCTTCCTCCGCCTTCTCCCTCCGCCCCCTTCACGCCGCGCTCCCTCACACACACACACACACAACACGCCCGCACGGAGCCATGCCGAAGAGAAAGGTACGTGGCGCCGCTGGGCCCCTCTCCGCTGTAGGGGCCTACGGTCCCGGTGCCCCCCCTTCCCTTCGCTGCTAGCGCCTGTTGGGGGGGGCGGGACTACGCGCTCACACGCCCCCCCCCCCTCCCTTTCCCGTTCCCCCCTCCCGTTCGGGGCGGTAACGGTTGTGAAGCCGCAACGGGCTCGGGGGTGGGGGCGGGGCGGCTAGGAGACCGTTACCGGCCGCGCCGGGAGGGGAACTTAACGGGCGCGGGGGCCCTCGGCGGGGGGGGGACGGGACGGGAGCGCGAGGGAGGGGTGCGCCGAGCGGCGCCGGTCCGATCCGGTTGGTTTTGGCGGGAGGTCGGTGTGAGGGAATGAGGGGGGAGGGAGGGAAAGGGCGGGAAGCGGCCGCGCTGCTTTGCCGCCAAAACCGCCGCCCCGCGGGGGCAGCTGTGGGCGGGAGCGGGGCCTCCCTGAAGGGGCAGCGCCGCTTCCCTGCCTGCCCCCACCCCCGGGAGGTGTCCGCTCCCGCCCCGACGTGGGGTGGGTCGCGAAGGGGCCTCCGCCCGGCCCGGGGATCCCGCGGCGGAGGGGCGGCCTCCAGCCCCTCCCCGGATCCCGGGGCCTGGCACCTTCCGGGAGCTGGGTGTGGGGGGGGAAACGTTTCCTTTTTGGATGGGGAGGGTTAAAAATCGCGGCCGGTGCGGGGCTGGGGACTGAGAATGCCTCCTCTGAACTTGTCGGTACTTTTGTTCACGGCCTAGGCTGAAGGAGATACCAAGGGCGATAAGGCCAAAGTTAAGGATGAGGTAAGAAGTTCCAGTATTCAAGGAAAGTTGGATCATAAAGTGTTTACATTGGAGAGCAGTTGAACTTTGTCGAAATAAAGAAGTGGGGAGCAGGGGGAGGCTTGATGTTGATTGATTCTTCAAAGGATTAACTCTTTTAGCCTTGACCATGAAAAAGTCTACTTTATTATTGTCAGCTATTAGCAGGGATTCAACTAGGACAGTGTCCCTGTTCCTTGAGAGCAGGAGGCAAAAAGGGAACTAAAAATTTAAACCTGGGATTTTACTACTTTGAAATGTAAGTTACTGTATAAATTCTTGAGAGTTCGTATTCCACCACGTTAAATGCAATCATTTTCCTTTTCAAACAGCCACAACGGAGATCAGCGAGGTTATCTGCTGTGAGTATTCTCTTGTTGAGCAGAGATGTCCAGACACTGAGCAGGTTTAAGCTCAGTGTTAGGTACTGCATCTGCGTGAGGTATTCTGGAGAGACACATTGTTCAGTTGAAAGAAAGTTACTGGCTTAACAAATTGCCCCATTGTGTGGTGCTGTGGGAGCAAGAGAATAATTGACAAACCAAGTAAGTGCTTCAAGTTCAAGTGTTTTGATTTGCTTTCCCATTGCTAAGCTATTGGGGTTGAGTGTTTTAAAAACAAGTAAAATGCCTTGACTAATCCAAGGGGTGTTTCTCACTTACAGAAGCCTGCTCCTCCCAAGCCAGAGCCTAAACCTAAAAAGGCAGCTCCAAAGGTAAGTTGTTGCGGCAGTGTGATTATTGAGAGATAAGTGCGTTATGAGGGTTAGATTTGTCCAATAATAACAAAACAATAGTATATGTAGTGGTGGAATTGAGCTGCATCATCACTTCCAGAAACTTGCGCTGAAAACTTTGGAATTTTACAGAATTGGCATTTAAAATACCAAAGGGAAGACTCTGCAGTTGTTGTCAGGCTCTTAAACGCACACACAGTTGTGTGATTTGTTCTTGTCATGCCAACATCCAGGGCTGGGTTTTACCGTTGTGGTTCTTGGGACTCCTGTGGCTCAGTGCCTGTCAGTAAGTGTAACAACGTACCTCATCTTCCATTTACAGAAGAGCGAGAAGTTGCCCAAGGGAAAGAAGGGGAAGGGTGATGCTGGCAAGGAGGGAAACAACCCTGCAGAAAATGGAGATGCCAAAACAGACCAGGTATAACAGCGAGTCTGGCAGTGTGTCTCGCATCAGCTGTCACACACAGGCAGGTCTTGGCTTGCACTAACAAATTATCACTTGATCATTCGGACCTGTTGCTTCTGGCACTAGCACCACATCTACAGGTGGGGGTGTTGCTTGGAGCTTAAAGAGTTAAAGTTGTCTGTTTGCCACATGAAGCTGCCACATGAAAATGACTGCTCTGCCTTGTTCCGAACAGATGTAATAAAGCAGCTCCACGTTGCCTTGTAGGGTACCTGGAATGGTAGATTTCAAGTTGTTAAAAATCTTAGTGGTGACAAATAAGACTCCCTGTCTCTGCAGGACTGCTCTTTAGAAGAGCAAGTCACCAGCTGCTGGTACAAGTGTGCGGTGTGTATTGACTGCTTCCCTTTCTCTTCCAGGCACAGAAAGCCGAAGGTGCTGGTGAAGCCAAGTAAAATGTGTGAATTTTTGATAACTGTGTACTTCTGGTGACTGTACAGTTTGAAATACTATTTTTTATCAAGTTTTATAACAATGCAGAATTTTGTTTTACTTTTTTTTAAGCTATGTTGTTAGCACACAGACCGCTTCGTTGTTGTGTTGGGGGGTGGGGGGCATTGGGGACAAATGTCACTTAGTCTATTTCTCAGAACCTTAATTTTAATAAGAAAAGTTCTCCCCGTCTCCCAGTTTTTTGGAAGAAGAGCTCTTCCTGAATAGAGGAGGAAGAGATCTCTTCATGCTGCACATGTGTTAAGCTCTGTGAAGTGCATCTGAGTGAACATCAAAGCTCCCAAGGTGCCCGTTGCTCACTTCTGAACGGCAGTTTGTAGATCCCTTTATGTTCCCTTTGGTGTCCACGTTGTTTGCCCAGATCCATCACTCCGAAACAACAGCAAAACCGGAATTTTGGGACTTGCCATCCAGTGTGTTGTCAGGGTGTCCAGTTCGGGATACAAGAGCTCTGCCAGGAGCTGCGCTTCCTCTTTTGTATTGTGGATCTTCAGATTAAGAAACCTGCATTTTAAGTTTTGTTGTCCTCTCAAAGTCAGGGTAGGTTTGTGAAGAGTTGTTAAACAACATGCTAAATGTGAAAGTGTCCACCCTCACTCTAAACTTTTCTCTCTGCCAAGTATGAAATGAAGATTCTTTGGTTTTATAGCAACTTTTACGTTCTGGTAGTCCATGGAGGGAGGGGAATTTGACAGTTGTTGTAAAATGTTGCAGATTGTAGCCCATGTCCTGCCTAAATTACCATGATTGTTTATGAAAAGTACCTTTAATAAAGCTGGATACGGTTTGGCTTGGACTGTTCTCAATGCCTTTCTAATTCCTCTTCGCTTTTATTTGGATCTCTGATGTGGTTAACATCAGAAGAATACTTGCTGTGTACGTGGTTGTACTTACGCAACGTTTTGCTAATGGCCAATAATTTGTTTTAAGCATCTGTAATTCAGATAATTAATTTGGGCTTAAGTGAAAGGCAACATTTTCCTTACTGAAACACTAGATAGCTGCAGGATGTTTTGAGACTTACTGGGAGGCCCAAAACGGAGCAAGTAAGCAAATCTACCAAGATAAATGGTCTTCATTAATGTCTAAAAAGTAGCATTACAAAGAATGGGGAAGAACACAGCAACCTTGCAGTTGCTGCAGCCAGAAAGAAGCTGGGGTATGCTTTTCTTGGTGGTGGAACCAGAAATGGGTCCCTACCAGTGATGATGTGTTAGATTTCTGTGCTTAAGCGTGAATATTGTTGCTTCTGCTAATGAAATACAGACTTTGCTGTGGTAGTGACTAAGGAGGAAACAAGATTTGTCAAATAAAAGTGCACCATTTTTATTGTCACTACTTGTACGACAGAGCAGGGCCAAACCAAAAGCCCTGATGTGTCAGTGTTTCCTGCAGTCACTTTTTAGATGCATTTTTTTCTGTCTTTGCTTGGCCTTTTCTGAGATTTCAGTGTCTGTTACTGAGGAAGTTCAGTGACTTGTTTGCACCTGTGCTGTTTTCAGAGGGAATCCAATGAAAAAGAACAGGGCAAAGTGTCACAGCCAGAAAATCTCAGTGTCCAGAGTTCTAGAAATGGCCTAGAAAACAGCCGGTTGAGCTGTACTGATGCAAACTGCTCTCCATCTCATGTTATTGTAGCTGGTATATCTTGTATTCACCTTAGAAAATGTAAGTAAAACCATGATGAATAACTTTGTGCATAGCCCACCCAGAAGTGGCAGCTTAGAAATGGCCAACAAAAATCCCAACGTATTGCTTGAGCAACCACTGATGGGCTGTGGCTGCCAAAAGGCCACAGCTCCCCAGGAGTGGACCAGGCAATGTTGTTGCTGCCCAGGGCCTTCAAGAGATGCAGCTTGTGAGAAGCCTCAGGGGTTGAGATGGGGCAAAGTGTGCCCAGGAGTTGGAAGAAAGGCTGTTTGGAAGCCAAGGTGTTGCTTTGTGGTATTCTACTTTATCCCATGGAAGAGCCACCTTGTAGGGAGTATGACTGGTTCTGGCACCAGAGTGAGAAGGGCTGGTGGTGGGTTTGAGCTCTGGATCTCCAGTGAGTGAATTCTTAAGTACCAGAGGAGCTGAACCTTGAGGCTATGGAATGATCCAAGGTTTGGGGACAACCTGGGTGATGCTGTGGTCTTTAGGTGTTTTAAACCAAAAAGTTTGCCATGAGTGTAGAGCTGCATGTTGTTGGGCTTCTAGGAAGAGAGTGATGAGTTGCCAATGGATGAGGTTTGGAAGGGGTTGCCACCTGGAATGCCGTTGTGTTCCCTGCGAACATACCTGTAGTTGGAAGGCCTCTTCATCCTCTAGTCATTAAATCAAGTGCTGCTAATGAAGTGTAATTGCAGGGTTGCTGTTTGCTGAAGAACTTACTGCTTAACTACTACTTAATCTTTTCAGTGCCTGGAAGTCTAAACCATGTGGTGCTCTCCTGTACAGGATGTCTTCACCAGGCCAGCAGGAAAATGAGTGTTTTGCGTGGTAACTGCCACGTAGTTACTCCACTGTGTCTTTTACTGCTAACAGGGGACTTCCAAACCTTGCTACATCTTGGCTGTACTGAATCGACTGCCTTAATGTCTTTGCCACCCATGTTACTTCACACTGATACCATAATATGCTTTGGAAAGTATTGATCTGTTCACTTTTACTACAAAACTGTATTTTTCCTTTATCCTGGTCTGGAATCCCTTTGTTGATCTGAACATCCCCTCTCCTCCATATATGTAAAAGTCACTAGAGCAGCTTTAACCCCCTTGGATGATCCAGGGTGGGGGTTCTGCCTGTCTCTGCTCTGCCCTGAAGTGACATCTATATTGAGTGCTGCAAGGTCTGAAGCTCTTCCACATCCAAGGTGTTTTCCTGTTGGACATGCCCCTGCGCTGGAGTTCTTGGCCTGTTGGGCTTGACTTGACATGCAGGGCTCATCTATGTCTCCTGAAGCAAATAGAGGGTAAAGGATGCTAAAGACAGTAAATCCAACTAATTAGTTCTGTAAATTAAAAGCTAAAGAGCAGACAAGGCTGTGCTGCAATCCGTGAATGTTTAGTGGTTAGAATAGCCACAAATCTGCATCTCCAGCTGCCAGAATGCCTGAAGCTAAAAATAAGCTTTTCTGTTAAATTGTAATCATTTTACATGGAAAATTGTCTCTGTGTATCTGCTGGGAATGTGATTTATGTTGCTGGGTGCATTTGAAAAGCCAGCCTGTCAGGTGGTCTTTGCATTAGCATGTGTTTTGTCCTGTCTGTTCGAGCTTACAAAAACTGGAGACCATCAGTGTTTGATGGAAGCAAAGCTAACCTGAAAAACTACCCAAGGACCTCCTGTTGATGGGTACCAGTGCAATTATTTTCCAGCTTAAAAGGCAAAGAGCATCCTATTTTAAATCAAGCCGAGGATTTGTGCATTTAGAAAAACTCCTGGGAATGCCCAAAATCAGTTCCTGCTTGCAGCTGATGGTTAGGAAAGACCATGGATTGCACTAACTTCATGTAAAAATGCGAGTATCAGATGTGCAGACAAATAGTAGTCAGAGCTCAGCTGTGTTCTGGAGCTTTTCTCAAGGATCCTCTCTAGGAATCTGTTGCAGAAGACATCCTCCTCCATTTTTTTGTCCTCTGTTCTTCAATGCTTCTCCGGTGTTGCTATCATGAGGACCAGCAATGTTCTGAAAGGGCAAGGAAGCTGGGATCCTGGTAACATTTAGAAAGCTCTGCTGCTTCATTTTTGCTGGTTACCGTACACCTTGCAAGCTGTGCCAGGCTGTTAGGCAGTGCTGGGTAAGGCAGATGAGTCCTGTACTTAAATAAGATACAAAAGCTTTTTGTCTTTCTGCTAATTACCCCAGCTCTGAACATTTGCTGTCAACTGACATGATAATTTTTCTTGTTCTGCTGTCTGATACCTTTCCCACCTTCATTTTATCCATCTTACAGAAAAACTTGACTATCACAAGAGATGTACAAAGAGCTGGAAGTCTGATGCGATATGTCAGGGGAATCTGTTGCTCAGAGTTGCAGCTGCAAAGGGAAACAGCCACATCCAGGATCCAGAGTCACTACTGGCAACACGAATGAGTAGGTTCAGTGTTCCTTATCAAACCTCAAAGAAGTAGTCGTGTACCAGTATGGTTTAAATCCATGCAGAATGGCTGTGCTGCTAAACTGTTTCTCAGTTTATTAATTTCAGCACAAATTGCCCAGGAAATAGACTCAAATTGCTGTTAGCATTTATTTGCCTTTTAATAGGTGAAATTGCAAAGAGTGGCCAACCTCATACCGGTGCTGAAACCTTTGGCGGGCTTCCAGTGAGCCTGCGGATGATTCTTGTTTTCCAAACACTTCAGTCTTTTGCTGGGGTCTTAAGAACATTTAGAAGATGGAGAAATGATGAAGGAAAGTCTCTGGACTCCCCCAAAGCAGTGATGATTAAAACCAGGTAGAAGTTAATGTGACCTAGTTGCTGGCCAGTGGGTCACTTAATCAGAACCACCTTCCCCTGACTGTGCTTTTGCTTTCAAGATGAAGTGGATTGGGCTGAAAACCCCATGAGAACAAGTGAACTCGATCGTGTTGGGAGGACTCCCCAAGAATGACACACTCCTGTCCCTGCTCTTTCCTGTGCAGTGCCCTTGGATTACCAGGTTTGAGTTTCAGGATAATTCCTCCTGCAGCAGTTTTCATCTTGCATTCCTCTAGCTCAGTTATAGTTGGAAAAAGTAACAGTATGCTCCTCCTGTCAGGCGAGCTTTGCCATGGGTGGTATGGAAAGGAACAAGGAAAGAAAAGGGACTGAATTTCAAGGAGTGCACCCAGTGAATACTGAGTCACAGGATCATATGTGGCAGAAGAATTGCCTAGCTTGACGGCACAGGGATTTCATTGTTCCTAAATCATCCCAGATATGCTAATACCATACCCAGGGACTAATAGTGCTGACTGTAATTTCTGAGAAATGGGTCCTTGTCCTGCAGTTTGGAGGGATGAAATGGAGCTAGAGTTAAACTCTCAATTTACAGTGTGAGCCCATCCTCATTTGCAACGGATGGGAAGGAGGTGATTCTGAGTAAAGTTTGATTGGGGCTAATGAGGAGGAGATACTGACTAGTAGAGAGCTTTAGTAAGCTGGCATTAGGAAGGCTTCTGCTGTGAAAGGTTGGGCCTTTTTAAAAAACCCACCTATTTTGACAGTCTTTTGGGGGTTTAACCATCTCCTTGCAAAGGAAATTTTCAGGGCACCAGAAAATCCATGGTGTGGCAGAAGAAACAGCAAAAGAAAACCTTAGGAAAACTTCCTAAATGTGAGATCTGTTACAATGCATTAAAGCCACCAAATAAGAACATTTTACTGCCATTTTAGTGCATAAAACCATCCTGGAGAAAGTACTAAGGGAAGGTAGAAGGATGATCCTGCAGTGGCTGCAGATGTGTGACATCCCGCTCACCTTCCAAAGCACCTGCATGTACCAGAAGACTTTGTATTTTACTACCAGATACTTAAAACCCCAAACTTTCTAGGTTTCCCCATTTCAACAGAGCTGAGAGTGGATTTCATTTTATCTTACTTAGTTATCCCACTGAGTTTACTTTGGGATTTTTAACACATTTCCCTCTGGGCAGCAGCTCTCCTCTGCTCTCCAGCTTGTTGGTTGCTGTTGCTGTGTAGAGGTGAGTGTATATGGCAATTGTGGAGCAAGTCAGGAGTTACTATTAGATTACTGTTTCAGCATTGCTCAGACAGGAGATTGTGTTTGCCTTTATTCTAATAAAGTGGTATCTTGGTGCTTATTGTTGCTGCAAATATGTGTTATCTCAATATAAGAACTCAATGTACATATATATTAGGGGTTCTGAGTCTAGCCTGAGGACTGATGGTAAACGTAGGCAATTAAATTGCTTTTTCTCCTAATTTCCTTCTTCCTGGAGATAATACCTGAGATTATTACTATGTTGTGGGTGTTTGGTGAATAGGTTTTGTTGGACTGCAGCCTGGTTTGAGACGCCCAGGTTTCCCTGCCATGCCACGATCAAATTGGCTCCTGTGTTGGCAAGCCCTGCAGGAATCAAGGCAGGAAAATTCCATTGATGCTGAATTAATTGCAGAAAACCCTCCACGGTTTCCAAAGGCAGCTGGATCTGAGGCACCTTGGCAGGGGAAAGCTGGATTTGGCAACCTCGTGGTATCTCCTTGCCACAGCCCAGTGGACCCGGGGATTTGTGTAGTGCCGTTTATCTCATTAACACCGCTTTGATTAGCAGCAGCCTATTCCTTCCCTTCACCACACGGTGGTACCAGGAAACACAGAATCGGTGCTTGGAAGCCAACAAATGGCAGGCAGCGTCCAAATGCAGCACAAGCTGCCTGTTAGCAAGCTTGGGAGCCTGGTTTATCGCAGTCTAATTTGTGCTTTTTGCTTTTGGAAAGCGGGAGAAGCGCTCCTGCAGCAACTTCCATCTCCCCGCAGTTCTACCATCCTTGGAGGATCAGCATTCCACAAACAGTAACCTCCTGAGCAGCGTGAGTCCCCTCTGAGCCTCTCTCATGTATCTACACAATCCCAGCATGTGAATGCTTTCCAGTTTTGTTATGGTTTTGCTTGAAATCCAGGCGGAGTGCTCAATTCATCATCAGTTTCCAGGCATTGCTGACATCTCGCAGGGACCTATATGTGATATAGCAAGCCTTGGAAATTAGGCTTCCCAAATTCTATTTTAAGAATCAGTGGACCATTCCTTTTCTTCCTCAGGCACTTATTGCAGCTGCTGTGGCACATCCTGAAAGTTTAAGTGTAAACTATTGCCGCTGCTATCCATCTTATCTGTCCTCAACTAGGAAAGGGATACTTTATCCTAAACCCAGATTTAAATAGGTATTGTATAAGCCTGATCACTTTTAGTCCTGTTGGTACAAGCTGCTGGTGTCAGACTTGATGATACTCAACCTGAGCTTACAGAATCAATTGTATTGTTCAAAGAAATAATACTTTATTGCAAAGCTCCCCATGCTTTTTGTCATGTCTCCTTGTGCTTTTGTATGCCAGTATTTTGAGTGTCTGCTTTGCTTCTATCAGCTAAATCTAGGAAATTAAATTGTAATATTTGTGTTAATTCCCAACACTCCTTAAAAGTCCAACTAATGTGATCTTTCTATGCTCAGTCTGCTAGCCAGAAATTTCTATACCAGTGTTGCATTTGTTAAGTGTCACAGAATGCCATCCTATAAGGTGTATTGGGCTGGCTGAAGCAATGCCATCAATTGCAGAGAGTTCTTTTTCCTTCACCTTTTACATTATTACCTTAGTCACTGGATTATCTCCTTCTAACACATGCTTTCCATATTTACCTTTAGCAAGGAGCAGTGTGTGAAGTTGGAAAGGAAGTATCTGCTTCCCAGAGTTGACAAGATTGCATGTGAAGCATTTGACACCCTTGTGATACTTCCTTGAAGTGGATGCAAACCAGAAAGATGAGCTCCCGGTAAGCTAGGCTCATCCCTTTTCTCCAGTCCTCAGTACCTGCTTGGGGTGAGGATTTATGGATTTATTGGATGAAATGGGCAAAACACCACCCAGAATTACAGGGAAAAGGCAGAGATTTCCAGTCACAAGTAGAAATGCTGTGGCATGGAGATGCAGCAAGCTCTGAAACCGAATGTTTCGGGAACATCTGGGTGTGCACTGTACTGAAAAACATGCTGTAGATTTCATTCACATGTCTCCATCACACAGCCCCTGTCACCATGCCCCACTAGTTCCTAGATAACAACCCTGCAGTGATTATTCAGTGATTAGCAAAATGAGCAGACCAGGGCTCTTATCTGTTTGCATGAGAATGCTTTGAGAGTTTGGTTTGTTGATTAACTCGGTAAATGAACAATTTCTATCAGCAAAGGAAGAATGAGCCAGCCTTAAGCTGAGCTTATGGTTTGTATTTGGGGAGGAAAACAATAGGGGGTAGGAACACTGATGGCCCCTTTCCTCCTGTCATTCATGGAGCCCCACAGCCCTCCTGAGTGAGCATACTGAAGTGTCCTGGCCCCAGCTAGGTTATAGCCTATACAGTGCCTGGCTTGCACACGTGAGTAAACAGATTGTTTAAGATAAAACACCCCAATGTCATGCCAAGGTCCTTCTCGCATGCTTTGTGCTCAGCACTGGGTGTGTGCAGTCACTGCCTTTGTGCACCAGAGCAGTGAGAAGCACAGTGATAGATTTTCTGAGCTCAAAGGTGCTGGGTTCCTGCGTGGTGTGAAGAAGTGGTGTCTGAGCAGGTAGCTCATGACACAACCGGAAGTAGTGAAGACAGAGCTGTGGCTCCTTTGCACAGGGGCGCAGTCAACCCGGCAGCCGCTCTCATGCCTGCCTGCCTTACCTAAGTCCCTGTGCAATACCAGGGTTTCCTCGCAAGAGGGATTCCTCCAGCATCCGCACCTCATCCACGCTCACCTTCTGCAGACTTTCTGCGTTTTGGGCACAATCCCCATCTTAAACTGGGAGTCTCAATTTTGCCTATGTCTGGTGCTAAGGACTGCAGGACCATAACGGGTAATTAACCAATGCTCCAAGAGGGTTGGTTTGCCCTGTTCTTGGTCTGACATCACCCTTTCACTTCACTGAACAATCAATTTCTAAGGCCATAGTGATGCTATTTAAACCCATCTGTTTCTGTCTGTATAGTGATGATATTTAAACTCATTCATTTCTGCCTGTGTCTTCCTCTTCTGAAACGCTTCTGTCAGCAGGTGAGCTTGTGCCAAGAGTGAGCTGGTGATCTTGTAGAAGGGACATTTGCCCATTGGTAATTGACTCCCTTATTAACTTCCAAGGAGCTAGCAAACAGCTGCCAAAAACCTGTTTTCCATCTCTCCTGATCAATATTGCCTTTCAACAAGTATATGGTGTTACTGAGCCACAACAGCTAATAGCACTATGTTTCTTGTTCCATTTTAAGGGCCGTAGCATACCCCAGTGTCCTTATATCTGGAGTTAAATAACGTTACATCAGATGTTATTTATTATCCAACACACTGAGCCTATTTCCACCATATCTTATGCTGGACTGCTGCCATAGGACATTTGCCTCCAACACTGTGTTAGTGACTTCTTGGGTTGAGGGGGAAAATGATTTCTGTGCAAACTGTAAATAGAAAAACAAGGCAGCAGGTCTGGCCAGGACTTTCTGACACCAGGTTGTGAGCAGATACCTGATTTCCCACAGGAAAAGGGTGAAAGGAGTCGTTACCTACCAAGCAAGCCTCATTTTTGCTGTCACAGTGGCAAAACTGAAAACAGCTTCCAGGGTTGGAACCTTTTAAAACACTCACTGCCTCTGGCAAAACCTTTGTTGATAGAAAGCAGTGTGCAGGGAAGCTTTTATCCATTGGGTGACAAAATACCCATTGCGTCAAGGGTTTAGTTTGTAAATCACTGTTACTCAGTGGCTGGAGATGCAGTGTGAGCAAAGCAGAGGTAAGTGGCACAGGAGATCCTATCAGTGGTGGGAATGTGTCCCTTGAGCACTCTGGTTGCTGAAGGCTTTCTGTGCATTGGGCAGTCTTTGGTTATTTCTTTTTCTGTGCTTACTTTATGAATTCCTCTGTAGAAGATGTTTAATCCCCAGTGATAAAACTTCACTGCCTGAGCAGCACTGCCCTCCCCTCTTTACAGTGACAGAGGAAAGACACAGCGTAACCAAGAGATGGCTTTTGATCACACGGGTGCCCACAAAGTTTAGCAGAAGAAAGATAAAAGTAAGCTTCTTGCTTTTGATCTTAGAAATTATTTTTTCTGAGCAATTCTGGAGTATGACAATGAAATGAGAGCAGCACACAAGACTCGGGCAGGAGGAGTTTTAGCCTGCAAATGGAAAACCCTTTGGGCTGAACTTTGAATGCCTATAGAGGCACTAAAGAATAATTCTGAAAGAGGATTTTTCTAGTTAGGAATCAAGTGGTTCTTCCCTCATCAGCAGAGCTGTAAGTCCTCCAGGTAAACTCACAGAGAAGTGCACCAAGCCTCTCTAAAGAGAGCGAGAAACTGCTCAGCTGGACAGTCCTTACATTTCTATTATAAACCATAAGTGCCTCTTTGGAAAGAAGAATGTCTAAAGAGCAGTCTCCAAGCTCCCTTCCTTTATTCATCAGGAAGGTGAGAGCAGGAAAAGAGCAATTTAAACAGTCAAGCAGCAAAGTACCAACCTTGTGTTTCTGCACCATTTTATAGGGTGCTCTCAGATATGCAACATGGCAAAATACTCAGGAGCCTCACTAATGCCAGAACCTGCGGGTTTTGTAATGCTGATGAGAGACAGAGATTTTTTTCTTTGCCAGGTAATCGGGTTTCTGACATCTCTGAGCCTGTTGTGCCTTTTGTTCACTCTCCAACAAGGAAACCATTGAACACTTTGTATCTGCTACCTGACCATGCAAACCACCTGAGTCATATCTGAGCTGCTGCACTGCCTTCATCATAGAGTCCCAGAGTGGTTTGGGTTGGAAGGGACCTTAAAGCTCATCCAGCTCCAACCCCTGCCACGGGCAGGGACGCCTTCCACTAGAGCAGCTTGCTCCAAGCCCCTGTGTCCAACCTGG
>WYDI02014878.1:0-34453 GCA_009867235.2 Psittacus erithacus
GGTGACATGGTTTAATGTGAGGTATCCCTGCCCATGGCAGGGGGGTTGGAACTAGATGATCTTAAGGTCCTTTCCAAGCCTAACTATTCTATGATTTTTTTCTATGAGTCCATGCAGAAAATAAAAGTAACACAAACACATATCAAGCATACAATGAGGTAGTTTTTTTAATTACTTTCAATTTAAAAAGCATCTGCTTTTTGCTCTCCAGAAAACTTGACAATTTTCAAACAACTAATTTTGCCAATTGTACTTCTGGAATTAGCATATTGTGTTTTACAACAATATAGTTATGATGGCATAGAAGCTGTTTTTTTCTGTGCTACACTAAACACTGACCACTATTGAAATTATGCCTAACTTAAAATGGAAAAGAATGTTTTGTGAGAACTTCATGACAGATCTAAATTAATCACCTGTAGCTGTAAGTACAGTAGCACTATGACAAGTTGTGTCAATGTAGTAATTTATAAGGGATATTACAATTAGCAGTAAAAAATAGGATTAATTGAAAATGCTTACCATGTTGATGGACAGTTGGAAGGAAGAAATCCACGTTCCCATCACCACTACCACTGCCATCATTTCTAAAGAGCTCAGCAACTTTAAGATGACAGACATACAGATATATACATATATATACATTCATAAATAAAGAGAAAGCAGAAAGTAATTTAAACATTTCTGGACAACACAAAAAGAGAGGAAAATATTCTAGGAAGGCATCAATTTTGGATATGAAAGCGTACAGCATTCTTGATAAAAGCCAGAAAAATTATTGGATATGACACTTCATTTAATTTATAACATTGGATATAGCAATAGTAGGTCAGAAGGAAAGAAAACACATACACTTCTGTTTTTTCTGTGCTTTCTTTCTCTGTGTCCCCTTTTTACATTTTCCTTTTCCCACTCCTAAATGAGGTCTGTCATATAATTGTGTTGGAAAGGCCCAAAAGGGGGTTTGTGTTAAGAAGGTATCTACCTAGTGAAGAACTGAAGATAGTGGTAGTTTTTCTAACAAAAGAAAAAAAAAATTGAAAAGTTTTATTAACAAAACAACTATTCAGCCAAAAAATTCCCCGTGCATGATAGGTCTCAAGATCAAAAGAATCACTACATTGCACCACAGTGCCATATTGCACCATAGAGATTCAAGGGAGTATAATAAAACTTTCCAGAAGGCATCACACTTTCATTTCTGGATTGCTGAAAAAAAACCCCATCAGTTAAAAAGTTGCTTTATGGCTGCCAAAGTTTCTAATTACTTTTTTCCTCCAACCAGCTTTACAATCTCCCTTAAAAATTTTCTCCAACAGAAACAAATTCTGTAAGAACTGAGTGGCTTTCTGTGGCAGGAGCACTGATGGTTGCCAGCCCATCTCACACCAGGATTTCCACTGAGTATAAAAAAAATTCATTTTTCTTGTTCTTCCACAGAGCCAGCAGCAGCCTCTGCAGCTCAGCTAAACTTCCTATTAGGCCTCTCAACACCCACAGCATCCTACCACTATAATCCAGTTGAATAAATTATGAGCCAGTGTACCAAATTCCTCTGCCACTAAGTGGCAGATAAAAAACCCATTTTGGCTATTTAGCCTTAAATATTTTATAAATATTCTCAAATTTTTAATAACTTGAAATGAATGTATTTTTTACATTATTTTAATTCTCATTACCAATCATGAAACTATGCAAGGTAAAAGCAGCAATTGCCTTTAAATGACTGTGCATAGTAATAGTACACTTTCTTTAGGATCTGCTGGTTTTCAGGCATGATTAACAAAATATCTCAAGAACAGTTTTTTCTTAAGAAAAATTACAGCTATTGAGGTGATATGGGGATATGTGCTTGTCTTTAGAAATAATATGGAAATAGGAAATCTAAGAGAAATAAGATTTTAGTAGATGAGTAGAGGTCATGAAAATACAATCAATGGATTGATGCATGTGCCTTACCTCCTCCCTCTGGGTTCAATAGTTCCACTTTAAAAGTTTTTTCTAATTCAGGAATAGAATTATCAGTGATGTTAACAGTAATGTACTTGTATCTTTCTCCTGGCTGAAATTCCAGCGTGCCAACAACAGCCTGCAATATGAAAGCTATTCATATTTTTGTTCCAAGTCTAGTGTTTTCACCCATATAAAAAAAAAAATAGAACCTTGATTTTGTTTGCTTTTGTCAAAATACCTACTTTTTTCAATTAAGCTTTTTAAAAATCTGCTGAATTTTTTGTTATGAGAAAAAGACATCTAAATTCACAGAATTAGGAGGCCTGCATTAATCTATGTTTTTCTGCAGAAATGTTAGATAAGCAAACAGATATGTACAGGTCACTTTGTTGAACATGTACAAATCCTAATATGAACAAACATAATCTTGAGCTGTACATGCACCTGAATGATCACATAGAATTTAACACACTCAGCAACAATAGCAAATATCCCTTCCTGGTGCATTGACAGTCCTCTTTAGAAATAAGAAAATCAAACCAGAGGCTTTTCCTAGGAAACAGAGCATGCTGCACAGAAAGGAGGTAAAGGTTGCATAATGATACATATTTTTAGAGACAGTATTACACTCTCATTTATCGTGTCACTACAGAAAACAAAGTGCTTCTGTCAAAAGAATCATGGCTGCTAAAATACTTAAACTGAAGGCTATCTCCAAAACCAAAAACTCAGATTTGAACATAATTAAACAACCTGGCAATAGCCATACCTGATAATCTTCAGGACTGAAAGCTGTATGCGGCACTGTTCTGTATTCCACCAGAACTGTTCCAAGAAGGCCTTGTGCACGAACTATCAGTAATCTGATGTGTCCAATTTCTTCTTTAATAGTGATACGGGGCACAGCAGAGGCTGGCAAAATCATTTCATCACCTGGCTGAGGAGGTGGCCCCACTGAGAACTGTAGTAGACCTGGCAGACAAGAAGTATTATTTACATGTCTTCTTGCACCAATCCTAATTCAAATTAGGGTTGTAAATGGAAAGCAAATTATTTCTAATATTTATATTTAACATTTCTGAAATTAAAACCCAATTATTGTATATGTCCTTAGGACTCAATCATATTATTTCCAGGGATGTGCTGTGCACCTTCTCCTCTCTGACTGATGTCCGTATCAGTCTTGATAAAGTCACAGCACAGTAAGAAATTCAGCTTTTCCCAGAAGAGCCTCAGTATGTCATAGTATTGGGTACTTATTGGCATAATAAACATTCAGAAATGTCCCTCTTCATCAGGAATTCTCACATGAGTAAAATTTGCACAGGATCAACTACATGTAACCATTATTTGCTCTCACAGGGAAACATCGCCTGTTTGATCTGGGCAGCTTTGATTTTTTTTGTAATATTCTCAAGAATAAGAAACTCAGCTTTCACTTTTGTATCAAAATCCCGAACTACTCTCAAATTAGAGAAAGTGGAATACTTGGCATTGCTTTCTCAAATATTAAGGCTACTCAAAGTTTTTATCTGTTGAGCTAGAACTATACAGCTTTCTGCAGCAACACTGAATCATCTCCATCACTGTTACCATAGGGGTGGTCACTGGCTTTGATGCTGATATCAGTAGTTTCCTTTTCTGGATCTATACTTGCTCCACTGGTAGGAGTTGAACCTAGTTTTCCATCTCCAGACACTGCAGAGACTAATGTCACACGGAAATACTCATTTAGCTCCGGAATGTCATCATCAATAACATGCAAGTTTAAGACCTAGAGAAGGACCAAATATGGAAAAATCAAACCATGCAACACACATCACTTATGAGTTTCATGACCCTGTTTAACTCATCAAATTTATTTGATTATTCAGTCAGCTGTATCTGCTGTGTTGTTCTGAAAGTAATGTAGACCACAATTTTGCTTTCCACATAATGTAACCTAACTTCTAGGATACTATTTTATGTTTAGAATATCCATTTCAAAAACAACTTTACCAAGCTACCAGAGATGGAAGGCATACTTTCTTGTATGCCTCAAATTACACAAACGCATAACCAAGCAAGCAATAATTTATTATCTGTCTTAACATATGCATAGTTCAAATTGTGTATATTGAAAATTATATATCTGTTGGATTTCAAAATCATGAGGAAATTGTGCTTCTGTAGAGACATTAGATTAATCCAATTAGAGGAAAGCTTTTTATGCCACCTTCACATCTCTTATCCAAATAAATGTGAAATTCCTGTCCTGTGGGTCAGGATTGAATTCATAGAAACAGATTAAGCAAAAGGTAAAAACTACTGCCAACAGTGGTTGCAAGACACTTGATTACAGCAGTGAACTTTGCTGCTGTCCATTGATTTGGAGATTAATCTAATTGATGTAGAGATAAATCCAAGTTTCAAAACTCAGATTAAAACCTGATAATTTTCCAGTTTCAAAAGTAGCTGGATCCATTATTTCAGACCAGGACTATCTACACTTCAAGTACACAAATAGGTATACATAAATCCAACACATACATATCTGTGAAAGTGTTTTATATATTATGCACATTCAAACACATATGCACACATGGTGACCCCTAAACTGAGATGCACACAGGTACACACAGATCTATAAGCATCTAGCGTATCACTTGTTAGTTGTCAGGGACAAAAAAAACCTGCAAAGCATAACGAAAGCCATGTGAAGAAAACACTCTGGTATCAAAAGCGGGCAAGCATCCTCCGAAGGTGTTTTCCAGCAGGTTTGCAAAGGGCAGGATGAATAGTTAATAGGAAGGTAGGGTTTACCTCTGATCTCTGCCAAGGACGGAATGTGATAGTGCCACTGCTGTTAGAAAAATCGGTAACAGGGTAACTAATGCCAGTGGAATCAACCTGTGAGATAATGTAATTTATATACACATAGTCTAGGGCTCCCCTTGTACGCTCCACAACACAGGATATAGTGGAACCCTCATCGGCGGTCTGGAAGAAAGCAAGAAATTGAAATGTTTGTTACTGTCAATGTAAATCAAAGTAATAGATACAAAACATGGTATTCCGTAGTCCTTCTCAAATGTTCAGGTAAAAAATTGATGTTGTGTTAGTTTCAGCACTTGGGGATGGTAGGAAGTTGAGACTGAATTTGATGGTGGTCAGAACAACCTCGGTGGAATTTGCAACAGCTTCCAGTATCTCCCTGAGGACTACAAGAATAAACAAATAACTATACCCTGTTGTTTGCTTCAGACACAGCCTTTTCCCCCAAACTACATGGCAAAGACAGAATCAGTATGCTTGAAATGTACATGACAAAAGCAACTGGAACTATAATTTTATATTAATCTCAACTATTTTTATTTTTACTAGCAACGATTTCAAGAAATATTTGCATTCCCCCTTTCCCCAACTAGAAGCACTATGGAAAAAAAAAGACAGACATTATACTATAATACATCAGGCAGAAAAAAATTTGAAAAATTTTCTGTGCTACAGTAGAAAGTTCACAAAGAGCATGACTCCAGTGTCCACAACTTCATGTATTTGGAATAAAATAGGTATTGACACTGACCATATGTTTTAGACAATCATGATCATAAAGTTAAAATAGAAAATAATTTTATTTGAAAATTGCCAATCAGCCTAAAGCCATCTTAAGCCCCAGATACATTTCAGAGCTTCAGTATAACACAGTGCAGATGCTGCACATGCCTTCAGCTGCCTACCAGACAGATATACAAATAAAGCAATTAAATTATGGATACATCAGCACTGTGTATCTGCATCATCACTGAGAGCTCTGATACTTCCCTGGTGAAATGGAAGTCAGATAAGTGCAAAACAATTAACATGCCATATAAATTTTTAATTTTGCTTCATGGTCAGTTGATGATCTGTGACATCACAGTATTATCAGTGGCATTTGAAACTAAAGGAATCCATTATCATAGCATATGGCAGGCACGTAGAAAGCAAACTGAACAAAACTGAAAGCCAGTATCACTCAGGCAAGATGGTTACTTTCAAACACATCATAAGCACTTTGGTTAGAAAGAATGTAATTAAAAAGTCAGGGGAGTTCCCAAATTGGGAAGCATTCTGAAATTTGTTTTCCAAAATAATCCAACAGAAACAGGTATCATGTCTTTCACCTTTATAATTGATTAAAGAAGTAAAAATTAATTACATTTATTACAATTCTTCCCAAAAGAGTAGGAAGTTTATAGATTGCATATATGGTGGTTATCACCACTGAAAAAAATGTTTAAAAAGGATAAGTAATTCATAGCCAGTATCAACCAAATTCACACCAAACATATGCAATTTATATCTCGTAACTTACAACAGCAAATGATGTGGAAAAATACATCACACCTTGTCATTGCATGACCTGTGGTAAAGTTCTTTCAAACACATCATGTAACACAGAAATATGAAATAAAAATATTTGTAATAATCCATTCTCCAAAAAAGAAAATCTTATATTTTAATTGGTTGCCCAGTCTCAGATGTAACAGAAGTAAAGGCAAAAATATTATTCTAGAAAAACATATGCCTTAGACTTCAGTTTACCCTACAAGATCAATTTTCTTTAAAAAATAATTTCGGGAATTTTAAAAATTGTATTGTAAATGCCAGTGAGACAGAGGCTGTAGTAACAGAACTGAGACGTTTCCATATTCAGGAAAAAAAATTGTTTAATTACAAAAAACTAACAATGTGAAATCAGGGGCCCATGCAGGCCAACTGGTCTTGCCATTGTTTTTTTTGTTCAAAACTTCACCTGTAATCCTCCTTATAAGCACCTTACCTCAGGAATACATGCTCCAGTGAAGCCAAATAAACCATTAGCATTATCACTCTTCTGTATTCTTAATCTTGCTGTTGTATTTTCTTGTGAAATTCGGGCTCCGCCACACACAGAAATGAGCTTTAGGATGAATAACTCTTCTCCTTCTTCCTCTTTGTCATCCTTTGCAGACACAATGAATGATTTGTTGGTCTCTCCTTGCCAATACTCCAAATACCCAGAGATAGGGTGGACATCACTCTTCGCAGGAGTTGCATGGAGTTCATAAATCTCTGCTTGTGTCAGCTTACGTTCATAGAGCCTTACGTCCTGCATTAGCCCTGTGTACCTACTGCTGCCGTTGATGCCTGCTCCAATTCTCACTGTTCCTGGACCTGAGAAGGAAATTACAATTTTCCTCATGTTACTGTGTTTCTGCAAAGTAATAAATCTGTGGCTGAATAACCGCAATTGTTAAAAATCAGTGGTAAACTGTTTATTATCCCTGGATTAGGAGTCTTGTTGATCTTGAAATGCAAAACCTGTTGATCTTGAAATGCACTGAGCCTCATTTAAGTGTTACAGATTGATTATCACAGGTCAAACAATTCCATCCTACACTGTTCAAGTTTTTTAACCTACTAGTTCTACCTGCACGTTGTCACCATCCCTTAATCTAGTGGGGCCTGGAAACTTCTCTCTTTCCACTGGAGATTTGCAGAGCACAACTGCAACCCCTCTCAGCTTTTGTTTTGCTAAACAGATCCCATTTTGTGTGTCTTTGCTAGGATAGTGGATCCATTCTGATGATACTTATCACGTCCTTATTAGCCCTTCCAGACATGCTTTTCTTGTAGTGCACTGGGAATATGGGCTTTAGAAATGTACACCAAATTCCAAAACATTTTTACAACAGTATTAATATTTCTCTGTCTCCAAACAACTATCCTACTCAGCAAATCATATGATCACAGCTGCCTTTTCCATGTGTATACTAAGCTGATAGCTCATTCCTATTGCGCTAAAACACATAGATAACTGTTCTTTCTAGAATCTGAGAGAAAAAAGTCTATTTTCAGCTACAGTGCTGTAAATCTTATGGAAATTATTAATTTAAAAACATATATAACTATGTATACATGATAAGCATACACGTATAATTATAAATTATTAGTTAATTTTTAAATTATTGCAATCCAAGCTTTGCTACCATTCTGAATTTTATTGAACTTTCTCAGCTCTAATTTCCATATGCTTTTTGAAAGTAATCAGAATTTTCTATCCACTCAATTAACTAATCAGATAAAATAATTTCAGTATCTTGCATACACTGGTAGAGGAGCTAGGCTCTTCCAGACATGGCAGAAATTTACATACGGAAAAAATAATGCAGGCTATTGGCTCACCATCAGCAATTGCTTCTCCTTTAAGACTCTTCATTCCTCCCACAATGGGAATTCCATCCATGTAAAATTCAATTATACTTTCCTCCAGAGTAATCAGAAGGTGAAGCCAAGTATTTTCATCCAGATATTTCAGAACTGCTGCTTTAGCCGTGTATGTCATATTGGATCCTAATGCTGTATAATGAAGCACTACAGAAACATGAGAATCATTTGTCTGGATTTTCACACCATAATATAAGGTCCCATTATTATTATCCTTTTCAACTACATAACCATCAGTACTGAAGTTAGGAATTAACCACGCTGAAAATGTAAAATTGGTTACTGCAGTATTTCCATTGTACAGGTATTCTGGATCAATAATCCCAAATGCATCCTCTTTTCCACTGAAATACAAAGCATCTGTTCCACTGTGATGACGCCTCATGTGGGGCTGAGATTGTACTGAACTTGGAAATGATCCCAACAACAAGAGGTCTACCATTGATGGCAGTCCAGCTTGGAATGTACTAGACAGTATTTCCCAACCTAAACGGACAACACCGAAGGTGCCCTGCTGTCTCCAGACAGTGAAGTCTGTAATATAGGAAAGATCATCTTCAGAAAGAACATCTTCCACTATCTCTGCGTCCTGGCTCTTTGGATCTATAACAAAGACTCCAAAAGGGTCATCATTGAACGGGATCATCACTGGTACAGCAAGGCTTGCTTCAGATAACTGACCTCCAGGACCAGGAGATCCACCTGTATAATGGAAGTTGAAAGAGCAAAATTTAATGGTCTGAACACAGTCCGAAAAAAGTTGCTAAGTACTTGAAGTTTTTTTAACAAAATGCATTTCTAAAAAGGCTTAAATCTTCTTTAAAGAGCCTCTAAAATCACAGAAAATGCTGTCATTTAACAATAATATAACTGTATCATTTTAAAAAGACTATATGACAATTTTCATGGAAAATAAAGCAGACTGTAATTTTTAACAGCAAAACATACATTTGCCTTTCAGCTGAAAAAAAGATTACCTTCAACTTTTCCATATTAGTCAATCAGACAGGTTACCTTTGGTTCACTGGACAAACACGGGGCCAAATTCAGTTCTCATATTACTCATATTACTCTAAGAATTACACAAATATGGAATGGCAAAATTTGGACCATTGCCCCTGAAACAGAAGTGAAACCAGGTTGTGCACTGAAACTTCTGTGAAGTCCTTCCATCCTGCCAAGTCATCTCATTCTTCACAGTACAAATTCATGATATGAAATCATAATGCAAACATAGAGCCTCTATGTTCAATGTGTGCAGTGATCTACTGATCATAGGCATGAAATCTTCTGTACACGTATATGGATTTCACTTACAGGAAAGGTCAACACACATTTTCCGTTTTGTCTGGGCACAGAAGACCATAAATAGGACTGAGGTGAAATGAGTCCAGCAGGTCTGGGACCCTGCTCAGTAACAGACCTGTAGTAGTTGTAGTTTAAGTCATATGAAGCGGCAACTATAAGTGGTTTACCTCCTTTAGAAAAAGCAAACAGACCAACCAAACTCCATCATGGTAAACATGCATAGCCTCTAATAGCTTTACTTTGTCTTCACCTACGTGAAGATCTACACCTCTGAAATCACAAGGAGGCATCTTTTTTTAAGGTCAGATCACTAAATGTGTATAACAGTAATTCAGGAACTGAATAACTGCATTCATATATCTAAATTAAGATTAAATGAAAAATAAACCCTAAAACCTTACCAGAAAAGTACAGGATATCAAGACATGATTCAAGGCAAAACTCTTTTCAGGGTTGGTTTCTTTTTGATTGATTAAATATAATTCTTTCCTACCAGATATTAAAGGAATGGTAATAATGGAAGACAATACCTGAAGCATTCACCAACTTCAGAACATAAAATTCATTGAACTCAGGAATTCTATCTGAAATAGCATGGAGTGTTATTGGCTTTGATCCTTCACCATCTATGAAGCACAGAGTCCCATATGTTTCATAGAACTCTTCTCCTGGCCTCAGCGCAGAGTCATTATCAAACAGCTGCCAGGTCAACGAGACATTGCCAAAGCGTCCTCTGTGTCTCAGAACCCTGTTCAGTGACACAGAAAGAGTAAACATCCTGGCAGGCGTGCATCAGCTTTCTTTAACAAGAGAAAACACAATTACATTAATATTCCTTACTTTGAAAAATAACATACAACGTTCTGGGTAACCATGAACAATAAACACAGGCATGAACAATAAATAATCATCTTTAAGTTCCGCAATTTCACAGTGGAATTCCACTTCCAGGTACACCACAGGCACTTTAGAAAAAAACAGTTCAAGTTAACATTAAAAATTGGTATACCTGGCCAACCTTGGACAAGAAAGAGATCATCTACATTTAACCACAAACATTTCTCCCTTTAACCATCAAGCCTCCTTAAACTCTTTCTTATATTGGTATCGAATTCAGATTATATCCTATGTCCTTCAGAAATCTGTAGTTATTCCAAAAGGCAGTATAAATAAAAACTGAGTGCTTTTATTAACAGTGTGCTGTACATAGAAAAAGTGTGCTCCTGTTTGCATAATAAAATAAAATCCTGTACAAAGAGGCTGAATGCAAAAAGACTCTTTTCCCTATCTGTTCACACTGATTGTGATTTTATATCCTGTCTAGAACTTCTTAATGAAAACTCAGTATTTTTACCAAACTGTAATGCCATCCCAACAAGGTAAGATGCCAAACAAATTCATTTCTTAACCCTTCCCATTCCCAAATGCATCCCAGTGTCTGCAAGGAAAATACTTTCAGAGATCAGGCTAGGGAAGAATATTTCCAGTCTAGAAGAACACCACATATGGGCTTTGAGTACAGACTTCCATCTGTAAATAACAGATAGAAGAAAAACAAACTAACAGAAGGAGTATAGTGATACAGATTATTTGTCGGGAAAAGCTTCAAAGTAGGATGCAAAAAGAAATTAACAACCACATAGTCATAGCTATCTGTACTTTGAAAAGTTTTTTACTTCTCTGTTAGTCCAGGTTATATTCTGGTCAATCATCTAGATTCTTCTGTATCTAAAGTCTACTGCTAATATAACAAGATGACAATGCTGTAGTCTTATTTTTTACATTTTAAAATTAATTTCTATATACATTTAAGTATGCACACTCTACTTGATAATACATAATTGATGTCTTTAGTGTGTTTACAAATTGTTTAATCCAAAATTTGGTAATTTTTTTCTTTAATATATTTTTATCAAAGTAAACTTGTGTGGGATTAGATCAAAGTATTATTCATAAAGTGCCACTTACATCAGCTAAAAGTACAAAAGTATTATTTGAAGTTTACTTACAAAAAATTGTTACTTTTGCCTTCTTCCACTGCCTTCTCTAAAGGTTCCAAGGAGAAAATTCCATTAGGATCATCATTTGCTTCAATGATAACTGTAGCCACTCCAGCCTTGAAGATAACAGTATCCCCTAAAAAAAAAAAAAAAAAAAAAAAAAAAAAATTAATTTTTTCAAAAATGAAAACAAAAAAG
Source organism: Psittacus erithacus (assembly GCA_009867235.2). Taxonomy (NCBI): domain Eukaryota; kingdom Metazoa; phylum Chordata; class Aves; order Psittaciformes; family Psittacidae; genus Psittacus; species Psittacus erithacus. The sequence goes on from WYDI02014878.1 coordinate 11,691, forward strand.
GGGGGAACTTGAACACTGAGGGTGTTTCTGTCTCACACTAACTGCTTTTATGCAAACAAAGAAATTAACAGTGAAAAAAACAATGAGTGAAAGCCACTAATTGAGATATTTGGTAACAGGCAAATCAGAATAAAAGTACTTTGGCAGCATCTTGTGCAAAGAGCAAGACAGGAAAAAAATATTTGACATGACCAGAGATTCTGAGCAGAAATGGTTGTACAAGAGGTAGTATTTCATGTTTGATCAATTGGTCAAGTTAAAAGAAAAAGACATGTATTCAGAAATGCAGCTCTGCTTTAGACCTAGAATAGAAATACTGCACTTAAATTAAACACAGGCTAAGGACAGTATCTAAGAGTTTATTAAAACCCAAATCCCAGCCTATTTGAAAGGTAAAAATACAAGATACCTGTGACAGAGAGTGGAATGTAGTAGGATTTATGTGTATTAGCACTATAGGGACATTGTAACACCCTTCATATGTCCACAAATGTATATTATTTTCCACTCCCATCCCACTTTTTATCTTATGTAAAAGCATTACACTAGCTTTTGTTCCAAAGTAAACAATGTGTTCACTGCTTTAATTTCATACACCTGCATATACAGTGCAACATGATTTTCAAAAGGGTTGTAACAACCAAGGCCAATATATGCAGCAGATCACAGAAATAATTTATTTTTTTTTTTTTGCATCCAGGAATGTGTATAGAAACATTCTTAGTGATTCTAGTGAGACTGCAGATGATGTATGTTCCTCCTTTCAAAGGGAACCTGCAGCTACCCATTCTTGTAGGACCAGTGTGACAGGAGAAAGATATCGTATGCTCCCAGTACGGTAGGAAGGGAAAATACCAGTAGATCCTGAAGAAAGTTAGTAAAGTGGAAAGAGATCACTGAAGAGAAAACTTAAAAAGGGAGAAAAATGACTTTGCCCAACAATTTCCATAAGGTTCACTTTGGGTACCAGAGTGAATTCCAGCTGACCTCAGCAGATAAGCTACTTTATACTCAAATAATTGATAAAAATTCTCCATAATTCTCTTTCTGCCTGCCACCAATGACTGGGGCAGATACACTTTGAGATCAGTGAAGCCTTATGAGCAATTCACAGACAGGCCACAGGGTGTCTGCTTTCCTGTGACCTGGAGCACTCCCTTAGTTTCACTAACTGCAGACTCCAGATCATCATAGTAGAAATTAGAGCTCAGACACTTCATATGCATGTCTAAATTAAGAAATCTAATTTTACATTTCCTCATCCCGAACTGAGTCCCTGGTAGGTATTTTACTTTGTGAACCTACTCTAACGTGAAGGTATAGCCTTACAGTTAATTGTAATAGTCTACGGTTAATTGTAATAGTCTTCCTTTGCTTTACTGAATTACAGCTCCCCTCACACATTGTTTTGATGACATATTCAATTCGGTTTTGGTTTGTACTGCAAAGATATGCAGTGCATTCACAGCTGGTTATTAGCTTGTACCTACAGAATAATAGCAACTGCAGGACAGTTTATCATTAACATTTGCTAACACAGCTCTAGATGACTCCCACAACCTTAAGTTTTGAGAGGGCTAGAGATGGAGGGTCTTTATTAAGCAGACAGACCCCAGGAATTTTTTTTTATACTTAACTTATTTTTCATATCAATATTAAACAGCAGTGATCGTTATTCCAGAAGTTGCCTATTCCAAAAATTGGAATTTGCTGAAAAATTTTCTATAATTTCCTGCTAAATGAAAATGTAAAAAAAAAATTAAAATAAATTATTTCTAAGATAATAAACCCATTCTTTACTTGTGATACATTGCATAATTTCTATCACACATTTTTCTGTAGATTAAGCCTTTTAAATCAATAATGTCAAACTAAAAAAAAAAATGTATGCTTACATTGCACTAGTACAAAAAATAAAAGAGACCAATTTACAAGGGTTTCCTCTAAAATAAGGCACTTCTGTTTGTTTTTACAAAAGTCAGGCAGTTGTGTAGTATACACTGGAACAAAACAAAAAAATCTAAAATAAGTGCTCTTTTCTTAAGACTGCTGCCATACTAACATTCTTTAGTCTTATGTTTCTGTAGTCAAGTCAAACACCCGTCTAATTTGGAGCATTTACATTTGAAAAGAGACCTTCACTCCAGTTATTTCTGCAGGAAAGGTTTCAACTGTATCATTTTTTGTTTCCAATTACATAATTCAAGATGAAAATCCAAACACATTGTTTGCAGTAATTGTATAGAAATACTGAAGCAAAGCTTATTAATACCTGACATTTATATATTGTTTTATGATAAAACCAAGCTGGTAAAAAAATTGCAAGGGGGGGAAAAGAGGAAAGTTACTAAACAGACATCAAATCATTACTTTTACCTGTAGAATTCAAAAGGAAAATATAAAATGTTTCATCAGTTTCAGGAATGTCATCATCATTAATATACACAGATAAGTTCTGCTCTCTTTCTCCAACATCAAACAAAATGACACTGCTTTTTCCACTAGGAACAAAGTCTCCTTCTTCAGCTGTTGCATCTCCATTAACAGTGATATACTGTGTAGCAACAGTGACGTCTGCAGATCCATTCCTTAGGACTGTGAAGTTTGCAACACTTCCTTCTTTAACGCTCACTGTCAGGGGTTCTGAAAACACACAAGCAACAGATCTGAGTTCAAGCCTGAGCTCTTTGCATGTCTCAGCCTGTTTTCTTAATCCTGCCAAAGAGGATGCTTCTCCTCAGTGAAACAGAAGGCATGTGTGGAAAATACATGGAAACACTTGTAGGTACAAGGGAACACTGTTGTACTTAGCCACCTAGCCAATCCCAGTATCAACAAAGTGAATAATAAAATAAGAGAAGGTTCTGAAGAAAACAATACAAATTCAACACAGCAAACATACAAATGCTTTATACTAGTTCCATTGGGATTAGGATTTCTCAATGATCTGGTCTGTCAATAAAATCTCTTTGGGTTAGCATATGTATCCTATATATAAAACCAGTAATATCTAACCTGCAAAATAAATGGGATCATCATTCCTTGTAATCTGTAAAATTGCACTGGTTATATTGCCCAGCCTGGCTCCACCAGTAGCATTGAATAAGCTAATGACAAATACTTCCATCTCTTCAGGTACCTGAAGGAGAAAGTATTGCCAAATTAATTTCTTAGATACAAACCAATGAATTAATTAAAATGCACAGCTAAGGGGGTTAACAAAACAGATTTCTGAGTATTGTTTTTATTTACTGATCTTCAAGTGTGTCAAATGACAGTTCATGCCACAACACAGAAATCATCACAGTGTAAAATCCTTGTAAAAAGTCCCCTTACTTAACAAGTCCTTGTAATAGGTTTTTATTGTTGTACAGATGAACCAGAAGTTATTTACCAGTTTCTGCCTTCTGATACATGTAACTTACTCTCACAGCTTTATTTATTTATTATTAATTATTCTCATTCTTTCGTATATTACTTCAAAAATATCAGCATTTAAATTAGGATTTCTGCTATCAAAATAAGGGTTTTATTCAAATTAATTTTCTTTAATTTAACCATTCAATTACTCTCTGCTTCTAACTTTATTTATAGGTATGCATGGATTCTCAATTTTTTTTATGATTTGCTGAAGTAATGTCAGTATTACCCAAGTATTTTGCTTGTCCCTACAAATACTTATCAGACTTTTAAAACACAGACATCCCTTCTTTCTCCTTAAATTGTCATGTTCTAGCACTTACTGTTTGCCCATATACTCACACAAGAACACTGTTAAAATGTTTACCTCATCTGGCAGTGAGTAAATGGTGATATTTTTTGAAGACTCCAGATTATCAAAGAAAATAGTTCCCTGTTCTGGATAGATGTCATTGGTACATGCTGGGTCAACAACCCAAGACACACTAACATTGCCATAGTTCCCTTGGTTTCTTACAACTCTGTAAGCTGCTAAAAAATGCAAACATACACAGTTAGTGCATCTTCAGAAGAATTCAAATGAAAAAGATCAGCAAAGCTGAAACAAAGAAAAAGGAAATAATAAGTAAATCCACGTCTTGCAAAATTAATAGGTGAGAGCACTGTACAAAAGGACAAAGATAGAATATCTAAGCAGTCCAAACTTGCTCAAATTTGTTATTTGTTATAAGCCTGTAAATATACTTGATAATTGAAAAGAGAGAGATAAACTGAAGTCACCCACATGAATCACAAAACCATAGAATGGTTTTGGTTGGAGGGGACCTTAAAGCTCATCCAGTTTCAACCTCTGCCACAGGCAGGGGGCACCTTCCATTAGACCAGGTTGCTCCAAGCCCCATCCTTGTTCAGTCTGGCCTCACCACCCTCACAGGGAAAAACTTCTTCCTAAATTCTCATCTCAATCTCCCCTCTGTCAGGTTAAAGCCATTCCCCCATGTCCTGTCCTTACCAGCCCTTGTCCAAAGCCCCTCTCCAGGTTTCTTGTAGCCCCTTTAGGCACTGGAAGATGCTCTAAGGTCTCCCCGGATAGTTTATTTTAAATATGAAGATTTAACTCTATTCTTCTCTCACACAGCACCCTATGCTTTGCGCTCCGCAAGCAGAGCTACTACCTCCAGGCTGCACTTTGCACACACATCAATACCCTGTCCCTCCTGCCTGGCATATTCTGTAGTCATGTTTTTACTGGATTGATCCCTCCGGCTTCTCAGGCCCCCCCCACATCATGCTGGCACTGTACCATTATAGAAACTCCTGAGTGAAGACTAGTCAGACATTGTGCTAGAGAGGTGAAATGGGGAACAGAAGCCCTGCAGAGGCAGGCAGCAGATAAAGCAGTAACTGTAATAAAAAGAATTACCAGCATGGACAATTTCTCCTTTGCTTTCCTTTATTGTTATGGATAGTTCATGAGGTAGAAACTGAATGACACCATGTGGGTCATCATTCTTCAGAATGGTTACATTGACCCTTGTGGCGTTCCCCAACTTGCCTGGCATTTCACTGTAGCCGCTGAGTACTACAGAATATATCTCATCCAGCTAGAAGAGGGAAAATTCAGTCAGAACAAAAAGACATATTCAGTATTCACATCCAAAACAAATGGGCAAACATCCACAGTACCTGTCCTGTCAGAAAGAGATACAAATTTAAACAAAAGGAAATCACACACACTTTCTACATGCACAATGTGTTTCTACATTGCTATCAGAACAAGGAAATATTCACAAATTGCTATCTCTGCTAGCACCATTTTCTCAAAAAATCTATCATTATTGTAGGCAAGAACTTATTTTGTGTACTTAATTTACAATCACATCAATTCACTACTACAGATATATTTTTAATGCTCCTGAAAGTAATTTTTTTCCGTAAGATTTGTTAGTTGGTGGCTTTAAAACAGGGAAAGCAAAGATTTTAAAGCATTGGCAGCAAGCTAATTCAAAAAGAATGTATCAGCTTGCTTCGTTAGTCTAATGAGACTTTGCACATTATATATTTCCTGAAAAACACTCACAGATAATGCTTCAAGGGACGCTGAAACCAGCGTTGCATCTATGTATCTGTATGGCAAATATTAGTCTAGACTGGCAAGCACTGAGTGAAACCAGCAGACAATTGCTACAGAAGAAACAAAAAAGTAAGTGGTTCTCCACACAGTTCAACTGAACAATGACACTCTATACTAGAGAATATAATAGATAACATACATGGATTCAATATGGAAATGTTTGAATTCACAGAAAAAATCCATTGAGGACATTTAAACCCAAAGACACCTTCTATTTATCCAGGCATTCCTGGGAAGACATTCTGCAGAAAAACCATTACACACGTGTTGTGTCCCTATATATTTGCCTGCGTCTTATTAAGTGACAAAATAATATGCCTGTGAAAACAATTTGAAGAAAGAAAAATATTAACTTTTACCTCTGGAATCCCATCCATCCTTGTCAGAAGAGTAATTATGATCTCTCTTTCACCAGGCTTAAACTCCAAAATCCCTGTGCTTCCATAAAACTCATTAGTGTCTCTTGGTTCTACAGTGTAGCGTAGAAACTGCCTTATGAGACTTCCTCTGCTGCGGACAATCTGCAGTTCAACAGACTCCCCTTCCTGTAAGAAAGGAAATGCAGCTTTTTACTAGCACTCTGTTTAAGCTACGTTATCCATAATTATTAAAAAAAACTACTTGGATAGGTACCTTGATACTGTAGGGACCTCTGGAAGAGGGAGAAAATTCAAATAATCCTCCAGGATCATCATTTTCCAAAATAATAATTTCGCAAGTAGTAAACCCATATTTCAGTATTTGATTTTCCACACTGACCCTAAGAAATGAAGGCAAGAGGGTTTTTTGAGTGGCAATTCTTGTTTGGCAAATAAAGACACACCTGTGTGAAGGACATCAGAATACTGATCAATTTTACAAATATATTATTGAATTACCTGCAAACAATAATATTAATTAAGAAAAACATATCAGTATGTTTTGTCCATTTGCAAGGAGAACCTTTGCTTCTAAAGAAACTCTTTTCTGACTAGTTTTCATAGTCGGCAATTTTGGGGTTTTTTAGTCACACACCCACAAAACACACAAGAAAAGATACAGAATGTGCAGTAAAAAGTTAGGGTCACGTTTAGTATTACCTTGCATATGGATCAAAATATAAAGGATAATCCAAAATCACTTACACAAACTAGTTCACCACATAAAAAAATGCCAGGACTACTACTGAAGAATGGAGACTGATGGTTTGGATATGGCTTATTGTATGGTGGTTTATGTATTTAGATTTCTGAGCATCTTCCCTCTTTCCTGAAGAAAATGTCAACGAATTCTTTGTCCAACATATTATAAATACTTTTATGGTTTCACTGTACTACAACCCAGACTTCATGAAACACTCTTCCATATAGATAGAAATTCTGTTATAGCCAATATTTGAAATCAGTTCCAGAGCTGATTCCACAAACACTCCATAAATAACTGGGACACCCACACACACAAAATTAAATAGCAGTGTATCTTGTAGCAAAGCCTAAATCAAGGATACAAGATGGAAAATAGAAATACCTTTTTAAAACGGTTAACGTCATGTTTATTGTACATAAAAAGTAAGTCAGCAGACACAGTAACTTCTGTTAACATAAACTAAAGGTAGGTTATTAAAAACCAAGATAACTACAGAAAAAAAAACAAACAACTTTATAATTCTAGTCAGTTCAGTCATTTAGTTGGGACAAATTTTATTTCTGGCAGTATAAAACAACTAATCCATTATTGCATCAAAAGGTTCAATATCAAACACTAAGCCATGCATTCATAACTTTCATCATTCACAGATCCTAAATAAAGAAATGCCTTCAAGCAAGAACCCCATGCCATCAAATGAAACACCAAAGAGCAAGCATGCATTGTCTGATGAGATGCAGAAGACGTGATTCCTGAAAGGAAAAGAAATGATAAAGGCAGGTTCTGTCCAAAGCAATCACTTGTAAAACAAAGCATTGATTCACTGAAGACAAACCACAGTACACTGCACTTACCCGAAGTACACGACAAACCTTTCTGTCTCTACCCTGTCAACACAGAAAGAAAGAAAGAAAGGGGATGGGGAAAGGAATGAAAGTGCCACTTGCTAGAATTTCAATGTTACTAATCTTAGAAAAGAATAATAATAATTAAAAAAAAACCCAAGCAAACCACACAAAAGAAAACACAAAGCTTTCTTTTTCCTTTCCAAATACTTATAGCATTCATTTTATGAGAACACTACTTGCTTGGCATATTCCTGTTTACAAATGGGAGCAAGTGGGCAGCTCCCACTTAGGAGAAATGATGCCATGACCAATTCAGCATGTCAAGACCCAGTCGTGGTTCACCCTACCGAGCACTCTTCCAAGAGCTCAAATACTGCCAGCCTCTGTGCCTGCACACAATGGCACCAGAAACTCAGGTTTATAAGTAGCCCTTCTTTAAAAAACCATAAAGCATCTACATGGTTCCAGTATGTGTTGCTTCATTAATCTGCCAAAGTAACCAGCAGAAGCAGATAAGCACAGTGGAAGTTGCAATAAGTACATGTGAAATACTATTTTGGCACTAAGTTACATCAAACTGTATTTTTAACAATTTTTCAGTTAACCAAATTATCAAAGTAAAATAGCAATATAAAAATATAACAAACAAAACCACAAAAATAAGGTAAGAGTATCTGCTAATCTCTTAATTGGTCCATTTTGGCCCAGCACTTACAACAAACATCAAGTCAGAAAAAGGACAGTATTGTTCTGCGATGGCAACCATGAACTTAGACTTCTTAATCTAAAATAAAATATATGTTACATATAAAACCTATATCTCCTATCAAAATACTGCAAATGGATTACCACAGCATTTACAAACTGACATACTGACTTCACTAGTCTCAAAAAGAACTCAGATTCAGAATTCAGTAGAGATAAGAGTTCAACCAAAAGGTTGAGAAAATAAAGCAAAAACACTGCTTGATTCATTCTTTTTAGAGATCTGAGTTAATGGAAATTTCTCTTTGATTTCCAGTGTGGCTAGATTTAAAATGCTATGTAGAGAGACATTCTCCCTTCTTTCAGAAACATATGCAGAAGCATTACAAAACCATCAAAGTATCAATACAATAAAAAGATTAAAGAGAAAATTCCACAGCCAAAATTTATGCTAAATTTTGATTATACTGCTTTTAATGCTAAAATTTAATTATATCACTAAGCTCTTAGTAATATAATTTACAACAGAGAATACAAACGAGCCATTATGTCAAGTGAGTTCCTGACATGTAAGTATAAGTTTAAGCAGCTAAGACATAATTCCTCAGAAAGTGAAAGGGCATGCCAAAAATAAATGATCTTTCAGCTTTATGAAGGACTGAAGGAGTCCAAACAAAACTGAGTCAAAAAAGGCTGTTAAGATGCAATGAGGAGTAGTGCTAGAGTCTAATAAGGATCAGAAGAGTCCTCTTTCACTCTTTGGGGTACATGAAACCACCTCTTTATGTGCTCCTGTAACAGCAGTGTAGAAATAGAACAAAAACTGGTATTCAGAACTTCCAAACCTCATGGTTTGCACTGATGAGGGTATTCAGAAGCAACAATAAAAGTTACAACAGCTCCTTGTATGCAGTTGCATAGCCATCCCAAGGAGCTCCAGTTACTAGAGACTACTCAACCAGGATTAAGGAGATAGAATCATTCAATTGACTAGGTTGGAAAAGACCTTTAAGATCATCAAGTCAAAGAGTTGCCCCAGTACTGCCAAAGCCACCACTAAACCATGTCACTAAGGGCCTCATCTACACGGTGTGTGAATAGCTCCAGAGAGGATGACTCCACCACTGCCCTGGGCAGCCTGCTCCAATGCCTGAACACCCTCTCTGTGAAGAAATTATTCCTAATATCCAATCTAAACCTCTCCTGGTGCAGCTTGAGGCCGTTTCCTCTTGTCCTATGCCTTGTTACATGGGAGCAGAGAACAGCCACCTCCTGGCTCCATCCTCCGGTCAGGCAGTTGTAGAGAGCGATAAGGCTCCCCCTGAGCCTTCTCTTCTCCAGACTAATCCCCCCAGTTCCCTCAGCCATTCTCTATTACCTTCATGCTTCAGGCCTTTCATCAGCTCTGCTGCCCTTCTCTGGACCTGCTCCAGCACCTCAATCTCTCTCTTATATTGAGGGGCCCAGAACTGAACACAGCATTCGAGGTGTGGCCTCACCAGTGCCCACTACATGGGGACTATCATTGCCCGGACCATGCTGCCACACTGGTGCTGATACAGGTCAGGATACCGTTGGCATTCTTGGCTGCCTGGCACAAGCTGGCTCATGTTCAGCTGTTAGTCAGCACCCCCAGGTTCTTTTTGTGAGCAGCTTTCCCTCTCATTAGGAAAGCCACTTGCCTTTCTTTCTCCTCGTCTTAACTTTTTCTGTAAAATGGCCATCTGTGGACACAAAGTTTCATTTTATCAGCAAGCATAAGTGCTAGCAATGCTTATGATGCTGATATAAGAAATGCAATCTCAAAGTGTTTAACTGTGCTTTCTGTGATGAAACAGCTGTAAAAAAACTGTTCCCATATAACATATTTCATTTGAAATCACTCTTCATTAGGGAAATCATTTATATTAAAAAAAAAAAAGAAAAACAACCACCAAAACCAAAAAACCCTAATTGTTATTTAGCAAGAACTACAGATTAGTTAGGACAAATAATAGAAGCTTCAAAACGTTTCTTGCACTGTTTTTTTTATGCATAGAATCCTACCAAATAGCAGACAGATTTCTTACTAAGTTTAAAGCAGCATGTCAATTTCAGTGTTATTATGAACAAAACACCACTGCAAATAAAATAAGAATTATTAACAGATGTGATGTTGCCAAATTTGATAGCTTTGGACCAAGGTTTGGAATTATCCAGAAAACAAATGTTTTGAAAGGCACCTGAGAAACTGATTTGCAATTGTGAATCTGTATTGCTGTTACTCTTAAAAACACTCTTCTCTAAAAACTTTCCTTTCTATCAAGGTATCTCAGAAAAGGTGTATTCTGATTGCCTGTGGAATGTGACTGAATATGTTTTTTAGATCTGTAGTCAGTGTTCACCCCTTCTTCAAATTTTTCAGGATTAACTACTGATTTAATTTACAGCAGAACCTAGCTTTAAAGTAGGATTTGCCACATTATAAAATCCACACTGCTTCTCATCAGAGAGAACACCTTCTCTTCAGGTTTAATCCAATAATTATTTGATTTTGGAGGCTATTTTAATTTTTGTTACTCATAGCAGGAGATATGGTGTTATTCTTCTAAAACTAATAAAAGTTAGCAGTAGGTGTCCAGCAGCACTCAATTAAACATTCTAGAAAAAAGTCTTATTTAAATATTCAGACAAAAGTCTGATCAAACCCTTGAAGAAAAAGACGTTTTACAATTAAGAGTTCATTCATCTAGCATCACATGTATTACTTAATAGAAAAATTACTTAAGAAAGAAAAACAGTTTTGAAACAGACACTAACCACAGGAAATTACAAAAGCTAGGAGAAAATCTCAGGTCCATGAAAAAGCATATTAGTATTTCTCTGCATGACAGTGCAGACAGCAACCCAAAAGACGTAAATATTACTTGAGCTCTGAATTAGGGACATAGGCAGTATGCACTGCTTTAAATGGACGTTCTATGATTTACTAATTTTTTTGTCATGAAATAATCTCTTAAACAGAAAAACATTACACTGACATCTCACAATGAAACAGTCAAACCTGTGTTTTGCTTTTGCAATTAAAAAAAAAAATAAATCTATTTTCTAAATTTACTCAAGACACAATTTAAGCCCTGTATCATATCACAGAAATCACTAGAACTAGAAAAATCCCCCCATTACCTTGCTTCAGTTTTACTTTACTACATATAGTAAACAAGATTTACATATCAAAATATGCATGTGAATCTGTTTTGGTATCCAAAATCATACGAGTTATGACTCTTAGAAAAAAATAATTGAGCATAAGGGCAATTTCAACAGTCGCCTGTTCATGGATTATCACTGTCATAAATTAAAATCAATGTATTGGTATGTTGCTGCTCGCGGATCCCAAGGTCCACAAGTTCTCACTGTCAGGAAATGCAACCTGCATGCCGTACAGGTCCTGGCCCTTCACTTACGCCCATTGAAAACTGATAGCTGTGTATCTGTGCTGTACTGAGGGGGCGACGACTGCCAACAGAAGTTGTGCAGAAGGAAAAAGCAGCAATCAGATTTTTAGAAAACTAATTTCTATTTGTGCTTACCAGGTAAACTGAACAAACCTAGTATGCATATATGCTTTCAGAAAGCATACACACAATTTCCATAGCCTGTTCCACCCACGTTCAATAAGAAGACCAAGGCCTTTTCTTTCTTACACAATTTCACTACAGACATATGGTTTTATTTATGTTTGGTCTCAATGCATTCCTATTCAGATATGGGCAGGCATTCAGCCTGAGCTGCTCCTAAAAAAAGAAAATATGAAGAAGCTTCAGCAGGTACAGGATTGTCTTGCATCTTTATTACTCATATGTCTTCTCTGGAAGCATATTCTTCATGATATACATTGACCTCCATTTTGTGGACAGAATTTAGAGTTATTTCTAATATCTATGGCCTACGTACAGAAGCCATAGAGCAAGAAAATACTATTTTTAATGGCTTAGATTCTTTCAAAGCTCATTTAAAATGTAAAATGCCTTAACAACACCACTGAGTTGTAAATAATACACCCTTGTTAAAACTAATTATTTTTATTATTTTATCCATGCTATTACTAATTGCAGTAAATAGAATGTTTATGAACATATTTCTATGTCTGTGGTTCCATTAAGATTCTTACATGCTCTATTTTCCTACTGACTTATGCTACAATTTATAAAACAGTACAAGCACATCCATAGCACAGTGCCTTTTTGTTTTCATGCTAATTCACTACTGCTGTGAGGTGCTGGCTCCCAGGCCCTGAAAACTGAAATCTTCTGTTCATCCACAAAATAGAAACTATGCAGAAGGCAATACCACAAGGTTACACACATAACCTTACCAGTATCCTTCAACATCGATTTGAAGAGTTATCTCCAGTACTGAAAGGATGATCTCTGCAAACATTTAATTCTTGGCTTCTGCTAATGTTGAAGTTGCCAGGTTTCACTCTTAGCCTTGAGTGACACTAGCCAGGTCTAAAGAAAAGTTCAGATTTTGTCTCCTCCTTGCTTACTTTTTTTCTCCATGCCAGATGACCTGTTCTTTACTTCACTCTCTGACCTTGCCAAGTGTGAGAAAGCTGCTTACTGCTGGTACACTTTTTACCAGCCACCTGATACTTCCACCATACACAGTAAAGGCAGAACACTGGTTATGTTTGTTCAGCTGCCAGTTCAATCATCATTGCAGCTATCGTTTTCAAGACACAGGCTAGGCTTACTACTCAGGATGAGCAGCGGAAAGCTGTAGTTATACACACTTGCAGAGCTGTCAGAACTTGAAAAGTTAATTTTTTTATTCTGTCCACTTCCTCTATCTACTTATTTGTTTCCTACCCTTTCACTTGAATATTTTGGTCACCATACACAACTTCTTCACAGTCAGGTTGGATGGGGCTTTGGCCAACCTGATCTAGTGGAAGATGTCCCTGCCTGTCCCAGGGGGTTGCAAATGGATGAGCTTTGAGGTCCTTTCCAACCCAAACCGTTTCATGATTCCATTACTAGCGTTCCACTTTGTGCCAGAGACTCTAATGAATTCCTTCGGATGAACCAGTTTCATCCACAGGAAGGAAAGAGGAGAACTGACGCCAACAGTCTCCATTTGTTTTTGCCTCGAACAGGACTGTCTTTCCAATGCAGGGAGTAGTCATGGTAGAATGAAATAACTCATGCTGCACTAGACGCATCCCCCAGCCAGCTTTTGCAGAAGCAGGCCAATACTGTAATGGAATAACATTTTTATTGTGTGATAGAATGATGATCAAGAAACAGGCTTTCCAAATCAGGATTAGCAACAGTTTGAGGGTGTTTGCTGGTTTGCTAGTATGTAACCAACATGGTTATCTGGTGTTGAAGATTCCAAGAACTAGTCTGTGCTTTCTATATAAGAAAATACTTCTGCATAAGATAAGAACTTTATAAGTAGCAGATGGTCAATGTGGACACTGCCACTGGCAGATGCCTATTAATATGTTTCCAAAAAAATGGAAAAATATATGTTAGACTACTAGCAGGTAGTAGAAGTGGTGGTATTTCTAAACTATATAGACAACTGAATTGTTGGAAGCAGCACAGAGGACATAGCCAAGATTCTCCTGCTAGTAAACCAAAGAGGGAATACAGCCCTGGATATGAACTAATTTAAGTATTCTGAGCAGTGTTCACACGCAGATAGTAGCATCTCCTGAGGTCTCTTACAGCCTTAATTATCCTGTAATCCTGATCTTGTACAGAAGGAAGACTAAAACACTGTGCTTCAGAAACACCATCACCCTCTTTTTAGCCAAAGAATGTAGAGATGGTCACACTGGAATATTTGGAAGCCAGGAGTTGTGAGGAAGTATCTAATCATCAAGAGCAAGCAATACTGAATGTGCAGATTCAACAAACAAAAACCTAATCCAATTCTGCAACAACACCCTAGCTATAAATCTTTTTCTGTCAGAAACACAGTTATGTATTGCTTTCTACTCGTCATCATTGTTTTCCGCATTATCTCACTGAATATTACTTTTCTGAGAAGATACATGTTTTAACCAACACTTGTAATTAAAGATCAAAGCTGAAAGAACTTTCTAAATAGCAGACATTATTTTCATCAAAATATCAACAAAATTAGATAATAAATATCACACAGTTTCTTCCATTGATCTGCAGTCAAAGAAGAATCCATAAACAGTCTGATCCAAGGGCCTAATATTCATTCAGGCACTTATAAACACAATGCAGGCAATATCTCTAATTAATACTGCACTAATTTGTTAGATATTCATTATTACAACTGATATATATGAATAAAGGTTAGGGCAAAATACCTGTCCAGAGTTAGCAACACTGTTTCATTCATTTCAGGTGTATCATCAGCTTTAACAGTAATGTTGATTGTAGTATCACTTTGTCCAGATAAGAAAACAACAGATCCATTAAAGGGACTTATATCATCATGTGTTACTGCCTTTTGATTGAGACCAGAGGGTTTCAAACTCCAGAACACAGTTGCTTGGCCATCAGTCCCATCTCGATGCAATGCAATGGAAACCTATGAAACACATGAGTTTCTTGAGATTCATAAAACCAGATAGTTTTTTTACTCATATGTGTGTATAACATGTGAAATCAAAGGTGGTGTATCAAAAAGATTATATACTTTTAACCACTTAAAATATAGTGGAGAAACCAGATTATTAATATGACAAAGCACTAAGCAACTGTAAACACAAAAAGTGACTGATTTAATCTCATCAAGACACAACCTATGTAACTACTGTAATTTTACTCCGGTGGTTATAGTACAGAAGAAATTTGCTTAAGGAAACTTTGCTTAAGGAAATCAGCAGTTTTAACCTGAGAATGAGAAACAAGTTGTCTGATTCAGGATTTGTGGGAAGGTATCAGTGAAGACAACTAGGGGAAACAGAGAAAATGTATGAAAAAAACATTTCAAGGAATGTTTCTCAAGCTGGGACTAAAGCATCCAGAAGGGTGGCAGTGCTCTTGAAAATACTTTTTTGGGTTCTCAAAAACCTAAAAAGCATCACTGTTGGAAAACACACCCAGAAAGCCAAATGACATGTTCGCATTTAAGTCAGTCAGCTGTAAGATACAGACATTTACATGAAATTTAGGAGCAGTGTCATTACTACCTTTGCAGTTGGTGAGAGAGATTCTTTGCAGCATCTTTAGCTCCTTGTAAGAATCAAGACGTAACCAGTTTTAGATGCTCAGAGAGAAAGCAAAGCTCAACCTTATTTTTCTGATAATGGCTAATAAATTATTTCAGACCTTAGCTTTATAAGTACTTTTTTGCCTTGTTTGTTTGCAGTTTATTTGTCTGTTTAAAACAGGGGAATATTTGGGATCAGGCAGAACTACAGGAAGGATTTTTCTCAATTAACTTTCAAATGTTACACTGAATATGGCAAGCTTTGCTCATCTAAGTAAACGTTCTATACTAAGGGACAATATAAAAAGGTTCACTTACCACTGTAGCAGGGGAATCTTCTGGCTCAGACAGAATAATTGGAAGATTGCTAGTAAAGCCTATTTCTCCATTTGCAATATCTGGAGTAATCCTTAGAGAAACATTTTGAATCTCATCTAATCTAGGACTCACAGGTGGGACTGGAGGAATTCTATTCACCAGCTCAACAGTTTCCAGCTGTAGGAAAAAAAAGAAGAAAAAACAGTGAAATAAGAAGCCTTACTACCAAGTTAGAACAATTCTGACAGTTCAGAATAAGTTTCATATGCAGGGAGCAAAACATTTCAGGAACAAATTTTTCTCACTGAAAATGTGCAAGTGGATGTCAAAGAAATGAAGTGAGTATCGCTGAGCTTTGTCAGGAGAATGGTATATCTCCGAGACAGCTCATGTTTGTGTACACAAATAGATGTATCTTGACAGAAAGTGAACATTCTAGAATGGCTGAGTCACTGCTAGAACCTATGAATAAGAGTACTGATGTATACTTGTTACAGGCCCAAGATATTGTCCTGAATTTTTTGTGCCATGCATTGAAAATTTGATGAGGTCACTGGATCCATAATAATTTACAGACTTGATGAAGCCAAAGAATGATCTGATCTTTCTTCACTCATACAGCTTCAAGGACTTCTTTATTTATAAGAACTGATACACTCAAACTGCATTCAGAATTGAAAATCAGTAGAATATTTCAAAACTGTAGTCTCCTCTTGTTACTGTATTTCTGGTGATTTATTTACTAGTATAAATAAATGTATAGAATATATACAATATAGAGAAATAGAAAAATTTACCTTTTCTTTCAATGGAACATATCACTTCCTCAACCCAGCAACAGTACTGACATAGCAAGGAAAGCTGAACTTGCCTGTTTAAATATTTCTTTCAAATATCATTTATACCACGTGCTTCTGTTTACATGCATCATTATAATAGATGTTCCCACAAGTGATTTGCATATACTTCCGCATACATTTCACATGAACCACCAATGACAACTACCTTTTAACTCCCACAAGGATGTTTTTTGCTTGGAGTTACCAGATATTACCATATAGTAAGGTTTTGCTGGAGAAGGGGAAAGTAGCCTTATCTAAATCCAGACAGTGATCATGAATCACCATTTCAACTGATGAGTTTTAAATCCCTTCAATTCTTAAATCCAAGTTATATAAAATAATTGGGCTGTATGATACTTTGTTCTAACATTGCTTGACTAACACACAAAAATATTCATGACCATTTTATATGATGATAGATGGAACTGCTATACAAATACTGTATTCAGTAACTGATTTTCAGGCATACTAGCTAGTTATTGAGAGTATGAGGAACATGTCGTGGGTCTGCTTGTTTCATTTGTTTTCAAAGCTTTTTTTAAGACCAGGCACTGATCCTGAATTAACAGTAGGCAGGAGGACCACTGTGTGGTAATTAGCTCAGTAAAATTTCTGAAATACTACACAGCTGAAACAATTCACTTTTGTAAATGATTCTAATCCTGGATAGTAACTTTGATATTAAAGTAGTAATTAATGAAGAACTAGGTTGCTGGTTTGGGATTTATTTTTTTTAGCTCAGGGTTTCTTTTAAAGCAACTCAGCTCATCAGGAGAAAAGAATGCACTGTGAACTTAATAATGACAAGTAGTTTATTGCATTAGTAAATCTTCCTGCCCATACCAAAAACTGCACTTCAGACTAAAATATGTTATTTAATTGAAGATGTCACTGAAGAATGTTAATCTTGGTTTTCCAGTTCCTCTCTGTTCTCTAGTTGTGTTTAAGCACGATTTCCTCCTCCACTCCTCCCCCATGATTTCTGAGTCAATCTTTTACTGTGCCTAGGACAAACTCTATAAACCTCTCATTCTGAACATGTTCACTGAGATTATTGTTTATTCGCCATATAGGATTGTCATAGTAATAAACTGGGGTATTTTTCTTTCTTCTCCAAATGAATTATTTTTCCTGGAAAGCTCCTCTGATTTTGTTTATTCAAATAAAAAGATTTTTATAGTTCATGGAGAAAGTACAGAACATCCACCACTCCCCCGCTCCCAGAAAGCCACAGTCTGAAAAGCTGGCAAACTGCCTGAATTCTGAAATATTTTCTCTATGTGTGTTACGTTCACAGTCCACACTGCAATGCTACTTATAATTAATTTGAAAATGTCTTGAAAATAGATATTTCAGTTCTTCTGATGAACTTTCATATCTCATGCAGATGTAAAACATACTAACCTATTCTAGTATTCCAGAATGCAATTACCTACCTAAATGAATGCAAAAAAGATTAATAACAGTAAAACAACTATATAATTCTGGTAATATAAATTTTTTTAAAAGAATGAGGAAAGGAGGCAGAAGGAAGAAATTTTTCAAGATCCCAGAAGCAATTAAAACATTTTCAGTAGTTCTGTAGTGTGGTTTTCTCCAGTGAAAAATGAAAGCCTTCACTGGAAAATGAAATTTTTTCTTTAAATGTTTCTTCTGGAAATACTTTTTTTTTTTTTTTTTTCAAGAACATAGTTTTTGTGAATTTTTCCAGCCAGTTTTAATTAGCAATGACAGAAGTTACCTTTCCCCAAATTACAAAAAAAAAAAAAAAAAAAAAACTTTTAAAAAAAATAAAAAAAAAAAAAAAAAAAAAAAAGGGGGGGGGGGAATTGGCCAAATTTTTAAGTTCTGCATGCTTCCGTAATTTAAGAACTTTAGTTTTGTTAAATTGAAAGCCAAGTGGTAGACAGAGAATGTGGCAGACAAGGAAACATGCCTCAAAATGTAACTAACTTCTGCAACATTGATTTCATTTTCTCAAATTCCATGATTAATACCTGAATCCTGTTACAACAGTCTACTTTCTAAAAATGGTGTAATTAGTAAATAATTATTAGGAATAAAGATCTTTATGGCATATCTAGGGAAGCCGTCTCTAAATAAGGAAGTTTTATCTACTGAACTAATCACTTTTTTCTGGTTTATTTATTAACAGGTTGGATTATTTTAATTAAATTAAAAGTAAGGAGTCACTACTAAATTGTATATTTTATATTACACAGGCCAATAAACCCCAAAACATAACTGCAATACCTGTACTAGGAAATGAGCCCCATTTTGAAGAAATGCATCATTTCTTATTGGTATATTTAAAGTTTCTTGTGCTTTTCCTTCTGGAAAGATGAGACTGTTTCTTCTAGATGTATTTAGAATGCCATCTTTCGCTCTTTCAGGATCTAGAGCTCCAGCTGGAATATACAGTGCAGTATAAACCAACTGCACATCTCCAACTATTCCTCTCTCCCTTACAAAACTCAAGGATAAAAAGCGTCCCGTAGGATTACTCTCAATCTTCTGATTCTCCAAAGGGTAAAATTTTATTAGGCCATAAACATCATCGCTGTCCTGGATGTAAAACAGAAGCTGCAAAACAGAAAACAGCATCACTCTATGCTACAGTTAACTACACACCACAGTTATCATGCTTTCACAAAATCCTGTGCTGTCACCATACATTTTTCTCTTTAGTGAATTGGCACTTAAGAAACAAATCAGATCTACAGCCGCAAAGAATCCTTTGTACACAAGCAGCACAACAGTGACAGTGGCAACTCTCCCACTATGCATCATCCATGTGCCAGAATGAGCTCTGAATAACTGGGTTTTTGGTTCAGTCGTTGAAGTGGATTATCTTCAAATGTTTCCAATCGTGAAAAATTTCATTTTATTCACTCAGTCCTTCCCGACCATTTTTGAGAAAGACAAAGTAGGGACTTGAGTCAGAAAAGTGTAAGCAATGCTAGCCACCCCTTATTTAAAAAGGTTACAGTTTTAATCACCAAGCCCTCCTCCTGAAGCTGCTACTCTATGTAAAACACTCCAGTAATCATTAAGACAGCAAACGAGTAAGTGAAAATAACTTTCCTGCCTTCTTTTAGCAAAAAGTCACTTAAGACAGCATTCATGCAATGCTGCGTATACTGGGAATAATCTAAGCTGATTGCTACTGCATTAAAGAGGTCTGGCTTTATATAGTGCACTCAACCAAATACTTTGCCTATGGCTCTGTATATTAAAATTATATCAAGAATTAATTTGTTTGATTTTTCTTGAAGCCCAAACCCTTTAGCCAGTTTAGCCAATCAATCAATGTTATCAAAATTGGCAAAGTCCCTTATTTCCTACTATTACCTCCCCCAACAGAATACTGAAAGCAGACTTACCTCAGATGGCTCACTGACTTCTGCACCTCCCTGTATTGTATGAGCTAAGAGTTTTAGAAGATAGGGCTCTGCCTCTTCTGGTATATCATCATTAACAATGTTCAAAGGAAGTGTTACCAGCATCTGTCCTTGATGAAAACATATCTCTCCAGTCTCTGGATATAGGTCTGCAGTCACAGGTGAGGGATCACTGCTGTTTCGGATTATAACCCACGTAACAGAAACATTTCCATGTGTTCCACCACTTCTTATGATTGTGATCCCCTCAAACCTGTTTTTGAATGAAAACAAAGCCCCACAATATAAAATAATAAATACTGGCTTGCTTAGGTATTGATTCCCTGAAAGATTTACACTGACTGAAGTGGAATAAATGCTAACTGCTGCAGCTGATACTTGAGTCTGACTCAAAGTTTGTGACATCATAACACACAGGGAAGCCTTTCCTTAGAGTGCTTGCTCATGAGCTCTCTGAAATGTCTCTCAGGATATTTTTTAGAACTTACTTTTTTACAGCAAGAAAGATACTGAGAAGTGAAGACTTGATGTTTTACATTTGTCTTGAGAAATACATAGCAAATTTCAGAAATCTTTTACTCTGTAAACTTTCTAAACCATTTTATAAACAATATCAGAACAGTCATTCTGATGAACAAGGCATGAACATTTAAATAATGATTCTGAATGGTTCTGAGTAAGCTGATTTATTTGAAGATGTCTCTGCTTGTTGAAGGGGGGTTGGACTAGATGACCTTTGAAGGTCTCTTCCAACCCAAATAATTCCATGATTCTACAATTTTTTGCCACATCTGATAAACACATCACTACAAGAAAAAGTCTGGGAATCATGACTTACAAAAATTTAGGAACCAAGATTTATTTCTTTACTGTATATAAGAAAGCAAGATGAATGCTGAAGTGCTGGGCTTTACACACTGTAAAGTATCAATTCAAAACTGTTCTTAGTGTGAGACTCTCAATACTGTCTATCAGTCCTTCCTGTAAAACTTGTACAGAGCTTTGATTTTAATCTCTCTGTAAAATTACAAATATTTAGCTTAGTTTAAAGTTTAAACTATGTATTTCAGGGGAGGTAATCAACAACTTTCTCTTTTTTTAACCAAAGATTGCTTTTATATATAGCAAATACAAAGATTTACCAGGGAAGGAAGCTGGGAATCTATATCCCACTTGTATAAACTGGTGTGTGGCAGCATCATAACTTTATTGATCCTGCCTTTAGATTCAAGGTTTTTCAGTATTCTGATATATTTAATAAATACATAGTTTTTACATACATTTCACACACAAGAAAGTACTTCCTTTATAATTACACATTCCCACTTCCCTGAAATCTTTGCAGACATAGCTGATAATAACAACAATACACTAAGTAATTTCTACATTATATTTTTAGTAGTGATTTTATAATTACTTTCAATGAAATCCTAAGGACGCTTAACAATGCCAATCAAACCTTTTAAACTGATTAGATACTAGATTTGAAGATCTGTAGTACCTTGAAATTTGGTCTTCATCAATGATAACAGTCTGAGCAAACAGGATACTGTTGATTGAAAGTACTCCATAGGGTTTATCATTGGGTTGGATGGTGACATGAGCAACAGATGGATTAACCAAAACAGCATCTCCATGCAAAGTGTCCTTAAGAAGCATAATCTGAAAGGTCTCCGCAATTTCTGGTATGGCATCATCAAGGATCTTAAATTTCACGTATGTTTCATGAACTAGAGGTGGGAAAATAATAGTTGTATTTGGCTGCAGGTCTAGAAAGTCTACATTAAGCTGTGCATGTGCTGTTGAATTCCCAGTTATGATGGCGTATCTCACAGAGACTTCATGTTCATCAGGACCAATTAGGTTTCCACTCACATCCTTACCACGAATGACTTGAATTGTTACCACATCAACTTCTTCAGGCACCATATAAGTGCTCTGAACAAAACGCACAGGACTGTCATTTTTCTTTATATTAATCTGAACAGAATTTTTTGTGTTGTTGATTTCAGCACCTCCCTCCACGCTCCTCAGGTAAACAACAAACAATTCATCATTTTCAGGTACCTGGAAAAATAATATTAGCAACTGGGTGTAAGTTACATCTGTATGCCTGCAGAACACTCTTACTGAGAAACATGTTTTATGTGTTTTGCACAAAAGGGAAACAATACAAACTTAACTGCTTGTTTCACATTAAAACAAAGACAGATCTTGCTTTTAAGTTTGGCTGAAAATACCTTCTCAATATTGAATGTTTCCATTTTCTAAAATGTACTTGCTGTTTTCTGGCAATAGGAAAAAAATCTGTAAGTTGTCAGTCATCTCTCTCTTGTACAACAGTTATTTTACCATAGAATAGATGCTAACTTACATTTTATTTAGTTCACACATTAATATACCATCCGGGACCATAAAAATTTACATTTAAGAGACAGTCAAAATGTATCCACAGTTTGTTGTTTTTGCAGTATACATCTTAGTATCTCATATAAATGGGCCATTCTGGAGTTCTTAATGGCATCATGACTGACTAATTAAAAAACAGTCAAACTTCAAGGACAAACAGTTTAAAGGATTTCCAGTGCTGCCTTGCCTCTTATTCCTCACTAAAAAAGGAAATATATACAATAAAATTACTGTACATGTAGTGCTGTGGAGATCAGATCTGCGGTCCCCTCGCTTCTGTAGACAAAGGGCTACCCAATTCAGAACTGTCATGGGTTCAGCAGTAGCAGTCATTTTTTCTCCTTCTTAGTGGCTGGTGCAGCACTGTGTTTCTAACTTT
>WYDI02014879.1:0-27036 GCA_009867235.2 Psittacus erithacus
GGAGTATTGTGTGCAGTTCTGGTGTCCTCAACATAAAAAGGACATGGAACTGTTGGAACAAGTCGAGAGGAGGGCCATGAGGGTGATCAGGGCACTGGAGCACCTCCCATATGAAGATAAGCTGAGAAACTTATGGCTATTCAGCCTGGAGAAGAGAAGATTGCGTGGAGACCTCATAGCAGCCTTCCAGTATCTGAAGTGGGGCTATAGGAATGCTGGGGAGGGACTCTTCATTAGGGACTGTAGTGATAGGACAAGGGGTAATGGGTTCAAACTTAAACAAGGGATGTTCAGATTGGATATAAGGAAGAAGTTCTTTACTGTGAGGGTGGTGAGGCACTGAAATGGGTTTGCCACGGAAGCTGTGAATGCTCTGTCTCTGGCAGTGTGCAAGGCCAGGTTGGACAGAGCTTTGGGTGGCATGGTTTAGTGTGAGGAGTCCCTGCCCATGGAAGGGGGGTTGGAACTAGACGATCTCAAGGTCCTTTCAAACCGTAACTATTCTATGATTCTAAGTCAAGGATTTTCAGTCTCTCATGCTCTGCCAGTGAGGAGGTGCACAAGAAGCAGGGAGGGAACAGAGTCAGGAAATCTGAACTGAAATAGCCAAAGGCATGTTCTATATCATAGAGCATCACACCAAGTATACAAACTGGGAGTGGCTGGCCAGAAGCCTCTAGTCACTGCTTGGGGATGAGCTGGTCATTGGTCATTGGGTGGTAAGCAGTTGTATTGTGCATCACTTGCTTTTCTTGGGGTTTATTCCTCTCTCTCTTTTTTCCTAATATTATTATTATTACTGCAATATTTTACTTTTTTTCCATTATTAAACTTACCTCAACCTGTGAGTTTTGCTTTTTCCAATTCTCCTCTCCATCCCACCAGGCAGGGAGTGGGGAGTGAGTGAGTCGCTGCAAGGTCCTTAGTTGCTGTCTGGGGCTAAACCATGGTATTTTAAAAGAGACCAGTGTAAATACCAATGTAACACCTTGATCAAAGATGCAGGAATTCCCATATGCCAGCTGCTAAATGTAACTGCCCTCCTCCAACTGCATTTTTCTTTTTGTTTTACTAGTTCTTCATTTCAAATGCTATGCCGCAGGCTTGGTGAATATTTTAAATGACTTTTATAATGGGGAAGAAATCTAGATTGTATACAAACCTGTGAACCTCCCATGCTAGGACAAAAGTGCAGTGTAGAAAATCAGCCTTTATTAAGCACTGTATGGGCCAGGTGATCTGCAGCAGAAAGAGAAGGATTTGTTGAAATATTCTTCCCTTCCACACTGAGATCATGTATGTGTTTAATGGCTGGTATGTGCCCATCAATGGATTTGCTACATCAGTGTGGCATCCAGAGCCTCCAGCTCTGTGAGCTGGTACTCTACAGCCTGCACAGTGGGGAGATGAGCCTCCACTCCACCTGTCAGACATGAAGGTCAATGTTTGCCTTATCAGTACAGGGTGTGCCCTGTGAAATCCACTGCAAATGGAGCCTGCTGCTTCTGTCTCACATAGGGAATATGTGCATATTCAGAAGGCAGCATTTCATCATAAGCAATTACAAGGTTTGCCTACAAGAACTGGCAGTCCCTCACAGCTGGCTGCTGCAGCAAACAGTCTTCTTCGCTGTTAATTGCAGAGAGTTTTCTTATGGCCATAACTGTAACACTTGCAAGAAAAAAAAATCCTACCCACTCTTTCCTAAGGTAAATTGTTTTATCTGTTTCCTCTGAGCTCTCTTATCTTCACCCACCTGGACAAGTTCTTTCAGGCACAGGTCAGAGGTGGGGTCAGAGTTGGCTTTAGTCATGTCTTTTGGGTGTATCAATGGTACCTTGACCTTTTTTCAAAGGTGGTCTTCAGAGGATGCTGGTCTACAGCTGGAGAGATGATTGCCTTCACCTCTGTATTTGCAAGTAATGGGCCTGGTCACTCTTCTTGGCTGTCTGGAGGTTTGTACTGGATTGTGCTTAAGGCAAAGAGTGTCCAGGGAGGCTTTGCTTTCTGGTTAAATGTTCTGTGTGGCTTGGACCATACTACATCTTCCACACATTAATGTCTGTAGGCCGTTTCATGGTTTAGGATGCACTGCCCTCAACTAATAACTCCCAAGAGTATCTGTTTAGACATCTAATTCCCCATAGCTAGTTCCCATTACATCTTCAAGATCCAGCACAAAGCCATGAAGTCCAACCAACGTACTTCACAGTGTTGGTGTTTGCTTATGTGGTACTCTCGAGAATCAACTTCAGCTTACACTTGCCACACTTGCCCTTTTTTTTGATGTATTCAGGGTTATGCTTGTCTCTGTTCAAAGGAGGCTGCACTCTGTAACTGTTATGGCTATGATAGTAGCTCTATGTCAGGAAAGGTAACAAAACTGCTTAGCCAGCAGATCATAGCCTCTTGGAGCTACTGGGTGCTAGAGCTTTCTCACCTCATGTTTGTCTCTCTTTTCTTCAGCTTGCCCTGGCAGTCATCCTTTGTCTTCCCTCAAGTGTGGTCGCTTTTCGCTGAGACCAGTTCTCCTGAATGATTCTTTCCAGGCTGCATTCATTCTTCTTTTCCCAAGACAAGTAGGTACTTGCTAGGGAAATAATGAGTTTTAGTACATTTTCTAAATAAAGATAATCCAAATTCCTATCTGGATAATCAAACGTTAATAGTACACAAAAAAATAATTCAAACAGCTTGGAAATCTAAACATAATTACTTATGAACACAGAACATTTATTTCTGTCAAAATTAATCACTTTTCAACTTCCAGCTGTTAAAATCCTTCTGGCAGATCTCCAAGCAATTCTCCTTCAGTTACTTTTCCCTCAATTAAATACTAGTTCTGTTCTCAGGCTCTTGTTACATAAGCAGCAATTTTAAATTTCGCTTTTCAGTTCTTTTAACCATAAACTGCCAGAAATTTATTCTGCTGCAAGTTCTTTTCTCAACTCAGATTTTACTTGGAGTTCATACCAGTGCAGAGGAGGCAATCATTTCACGTGTGTCTAGGCCTTGATTGCAAAGTTTAGATGCAAACTTGCCAAGACTGGCCAGAAATGAGCTTTGGGGCTGGATGCTGCTGGGTGTTAAGCAGATTGCTGAGGTAAATGGAAATTGAGCGCACGACATTTTCCAAGAGATTTAGTCTTTCAGCAGAAGCAGGATGCTCAGAGAGCTGCAACAGAAAGTATTTCTGGTTGTATCCATCTCTCTCAAATAACAAGAAAGACGTATCTAAATCATAGGTGCTGTCACTTGCATCATGATAGGTGCTTGCAAGGACTATTTTGAACCTCCATAGTAAGACTGCACTATAGAAATTATCAGATCTAAGACTGATATGTGAGCTGCTGTTTGGTTTTACATATCTGCATTTCTCTTTGGGTAATTTGGGACAGTATGGGCCTAGACAATTTATTTAGGAATATGAGGTGAGGAGAAAGACATGCTAGAGTCCTCATAGTGTATATTTAGATGCAGCCCAAGCAATCAGAGATTTGCTTGTGTGCTGATAGGTTATTTCCTAATCTGTATCTCTGCATCTTGACTAAGAAAACCATGGCACAATTATTTTTCATGTATAAAGCTGTCAGCAGTCTACCAGCCTTAAAACCCAAGATTGAAACACAGAAGAGAAAGAACAATTCAAGTCTGGGCAACACTGTTTACTTACTTTACTCCAATTATGCAAGATCACTTTTTTTCAAGTGCAACTTTGGTGTGTGTATTTAAAGGAGAATAAACTCAATGATGCAAACAAATTAAAGTGACTCTTATAAAATCTACTTCTGGTTCTGCAGACTTCTGGGTACGCCGCAGCAAGCAGCCATAGCTTTGGCTAGAACAACTGTGATGTGCTCCAGTTTTAAAAAATGTGTGTATTAATTTTGCCTCCTTTCCAGAAGCAACAAATCTAGATAATCTCTTATTTTAGCAATGAAAAAGCATCTGTGTTCGCATAGAAGTTATTTGTGTGACATCTCAATTCAAGGAAGCCAGATCACCACATAAGATAGATAGTAAAATATGGCTTCATTGTACAGCTGGAAGGTTGCATTACATGTTAGGTTCTGAGTGGCATAAAACAGAAGTGCCTGAATCCAGATCCAATTGAACTGTTAAAGTGAGTTACATGTGTCCAGCGAAGTTTATGTTATATAAAGCCTCTAAATTTTCTGGGAGCAATATTTTTTAATGACAAAAAGAAAGAGGTTTTTTTCATCTGTTGTTCCTTCATCAGTCCCTTTGTTAACACGTTGCTGCATCTGTTGGTGTACCTCCTGTGCCAGTGATTGCATTGTGTGTGTTGTCAGGTCTGTCAAGAGAGATTATAGATGTAAGGTGGATGCAAGCCACTGGCTGAGAATTGTGTGTGTGCACATTTTTGATAGCTAGCTGCACCCTTTGCTGCACCCTTTGCTTTCTAGCCCATTGCCTTCAGTTTGTGTTCCTTTCTTTCTTTTTCCTGAATGCCTCCTTCCCAAGAGAGCAGTTGTAAACAAGTGAGCAAATGTAATGAGAGTGGAAGCAAACTGCAGTCATGGGACAGCTATATCATGTGGAAAGCAAATCCTCTATTTTCACGAGACTCAGTATTTGTGAGAGCTCTGCTGTTTGTGTTCAACTTGGTTAAAACTGGTCACAGGACTTGCAAGTTATTCATCTAGGAGACAGCACATAGGCACCGTAACTACACAAATCTTGCACTCTTAGAAAGACTAACTATTGTTTTGTCTCCAGACTCAGTAAAGGGCAACGCAAAGCTTTCATGCAGATAGTGGGAAGAAACAGCCTGAATATAATAAAAAGTTTAAAACTTTACCTCGACAATAGTGTCTGATCCAAAAATGTCTAGAATCTCAGAAATGTTCTTCTACTTGCAGAAATAACCCTTGGTACAGGAATTTATGATCTCTCAAACAAATCAACCTCCCAGGTTAGGAAAGCTCTTTCCAGGCAGTGTAGGAATTTAAGTGCTTATTTCCAGGTGCAAGCATCTGTATATGCACATGCAAATGTGGACTGATACCACCCTGTGAACATACTTGGGTGTATGTATTTGAGAATCTGTGTATATGAAAGTTTTTAAATAGTTGGGTTCATCAGCTTTAATTAAAAATAATAAAGAAGTAGAACCAATTTATTTTGAACTTAGATAATTTTTGACACCTTAATTTCTTTTAAAATTGGCTTTATTGATTTAATTGAGGGTAATAAGTAATGAATTTTAAACTGAACAAAAATAATCCATCCTAGACTGAAAATAGGAATATTGCTCAAGGCTGTTCAGTAATCTGGTCTTTTAAAGAAGAGGAGAAGGCTTTTTACCAGTGAAATTGGTTCCTAGCTGAAAACAGTTTTCACAGAAAAGTATACTTGTGAAAAATGCATGTTATTTTTGTTGAAGAATCTGCTGTACACTTTTGAGTTTCACCTGAATATGGATGGCTTTGCGTTCACTTTTTCTTAAAAAGCCCCTGAAAACAGCTATTTCTTTTCCTGACAATATAGTCCTTTTTTGTTACATTTCTGTGGAGAAAGAAAAAAAGAAATAACTTATTTGCACTGTTTTAATTAAACAGTGAAGATACAGTCTAGACAGTTCCTGTAAGAGCTGAGGTTTTAAAAAAAAGCTCCTTTTGTTGCAGAAGGGGAAAATTCCTTTCCTGAGGAGTAGAGATGGAGTACAGTTTGTTAGATGGAACAAGAGAAGGCTTAGCAAAGCAAAACATTGCTGATATGGCATGCAAAATTGCAGTTGGCTGCCATGTATAATATAGGCAGCTATAAAGAGGATCAGAAAGACCCTTGGTGACATGCAAGAGTTTGACAGTGTGTAGCTAAATCCTGCGGGAAATAGGGCTCTAAACTGTGCCACGCAGCATGACATGGGAGTAGCGGCTGTTAGCTCCTATTATTCTTGATTTCCAATAGGGAAACATAAGAGTGGGCTCAAAATACATTTCACTCACCTTCTTTGCATTAAGCTTGCCGATTGCAGAATAAACTTGCTGTCAGCTAGGGTGACAGAAGAGATGGTCTGTATCCTCTGCAGGGTGTTCCTCTGGGGAGCTGAGGAATTGCTGCAAGTCTTCCAGCTGCCTCCGCAGGCATTCTTACATAGTGCTGTATTTCCAGCGCTCTGGGAACAGGAGGGTGCCAGTAAATGCAATTGCATGATAGCATCTGT
Source organism: Psittacus erithacus (assembly GCA_009867235.2). Classification (NCBI taxonomy): domain Eukaryota; kingdom Metazoa; phylum Chordata; class Aves; order Psittaciformes; family Psittacidae; genus Psittacus; species Psittacus erithacus. The sequence goes on from WYDI02014879.1 coordinate 6,191, forward strand.
GTGGACAAGCAACAGGAAAGGGAGATCCCAAGGAGGTTTCTGAAAAATGCCAACTATTTTGTAGAAACCCAAAGAGGTCCTTGAACTCTGTGATTGGCACATTGTTCTCCCTCCATCCATGCTCCTCCAAGAGAGGGAAGACCATGTTCTCTAAACCAGGAGGTTTACACTGGGTGCTGCTTACACATGGTTGGACCCCTCTATGACAAAAAGAGCTGCCTGTGTGGCATGAAGGTGCCACTGAGGTACCCACCAGGGCACCAGGCCTGTTGCTGCTTCACAAGGCTTTCAAGACAAAGTGCTTCTCTGGACCTTCCCATCACCAAGAACAGGCACAGCAAGGCACAGGAAGGGGGTCTCTCCCTCTGCTTTGTGTGCTGACAACCCGTCTGGAAGGCATTCAGTCTGCTGCTTTTCTAGTTATTTCTTGAAGGTCTACTGGGAAAAAAAAGTGAAATGACAGGAGTTAAAGGGGGGACAGCTAGGAGAGCACAAGGGGAGGCTGGACTAAGAAGTGAGCTATTGTGGGGCATATAGTGGAAGTAGGGAAGTACATAAAGTAAGAAAAGTACTAGTTAAAAGAGGAATTGCTATGTTGAGACCTTTTTTTCCCCTAGGCATTAAAGTGCTTTAAAAATGGCATGTTTCAGCTCTCAAGACTGTTAATAAATAGCCATAGTTACAGCACTATCCATGTGGCTCTGCTTTAGCAACTTGCACTTATGTCCGGGTCATAAAAATTCAGTGCTGCTGGCAGAAAGTAATCCCAATGAATGTTGGCTTAGTATCTGGGCAGAGCTCATAGTTTTTAGAGACAAAGTCACATCACCCTGGGAAACATGACAGAACTTGGTGCTGTTCATGATTAAGGCCATGGAGAAAAAGAGGATGGTTCCCTTTGCAGCCAGTCAGAGACTGTGTCACTGGTGCTGGATCTTGGCCTTAGAAGGGATCTGGCCCTTAGAAGGGATCTGGCCCTTAGAAGGATCTGGCCCTACCTGTTTAGGTCACTTGAAAATTTCTAAAATTGCTTTCCTACCATCACTAGTAAAAAGAGGTCCCAGCACAGTGCTAATTGCATGTGTATTCCTGGCCTCTGGGTTTCCTCAGTACAGAAGACAGTTGTCCTTTTTGCTGCATTCCTCGTAGCAACAAAAACACTACTGTGCTGGAGAAAAACCTATTGAACCAGTGGATATAGGTAAGGCTCAGAGTTCAAGCTGATGTGCACTTTCTCTTCTTTACCTCCTCTGTGGATTTTCTTCTCTTCCCTTTTTCCCTTTAAGGTTAATGTTCAGGTAAGCCTGAAACAGTCTCTGCGAAATGCGCCTGGGAAGTTTGTAGGTTGCAAGGACCTGCCAGGTTGATATATGTATTTGGTCAGGTTCTCATTCACAGTGACCTGTACTTGTGCGTCTTAGACAAGTCTCAGCTCTTGTTGCCGCCACTCACGTGCCCCAGCTATTGCAGTGAGTGTGAATGCTGCTGGTGGTGATGCAATGAAAGGAAGTGTTGCAGTGTGCTGCGGCTGCCCTGCCCACCTTTCCAGTGTCCCTGCAGCCAGTTCATGAGTGACAACCCTGCAATGTCCCTTCAGGCTTCATTGATGTACTGTGCTGAGGCAACAGGCGTGCTCCTCTCCAGCCTAATGACTTTCTTGGTTTGCATTACTACAGTGTCTGTTCTTTTATGGAAATAGACATCTCAGTAAGTGAAAACCTGCTATGTCACAGATGCATATACAAGTTTGGCAAGTCTGTCTACAAACACATGATGCTACTTTTGAAAGTCATTTAGTCCCAAAAGCACCAACTTACTCCCATAGTCAGTAGAAACTGTATTTCCACACTTTCAGATACCTCGCTTTTGATGAGTGACTTCCTAATGCTTTGCACAACCATGTGTATTCCATGCCAACATGTAAACAGAAGCTGAAGTGAATTTTTATTTGGGTTTACCTTTTGGGAGGCCTATGTCAGCAGTTCTAGCACTCAGCTTTGCTACCTCTTGTAGGCTGGGTTATTCTCTAAGCAGACCTGCTGACTCCAGTTGAAACCAAAGGTCTTTAAAGTGATCTTGTTTCAGAAGAATAAACAGTTATTCTTCAATATGCTTTTAAGAGTAATTGTAGCTCAATATGGTCTAACTTTACCAAGTGCACACTGTTTTTGTGCACAGATTATAGGTAATGTGTTTTGTTCCCACTTGGAGTTACTGCACCTATAGGATACCAGCTTTATGAATGCTGCTGTCTTGGGCATTCAGGCAGCAAACTGAGCTTATATTCACAAGACGTAGGGAACAAGCTGCAGTAACAGTAAACTCTACCTGCAAATGATGCTCAAGGAAATAATTTGGGGTTCTTCATAGTTACCAACTTTGTGTAAAGAGAAAACTGAGAGACAGCAGTTGTGTGGGCTGTAGTGGGTATAGGTGTCACATAAGACCTTCTGCCTCACTCAGAGGGTTCCTCTTGAGCCAAAGGTGACAGGTCCCCAGATTCCACAGTGAAGCCAAACTTTCTCAATTGACACAAGTTTTTTGCTAACTGCAGACTGGGCTGTGAACAGGATGAGAATTTTTCAGTGTAATTGCTTTAGGCCTTTTTCCAGAGCCCTGGCTTGGGATGGAGACAGGAAAAAATCCCATCAGGCAAAAATCCAGGGTGAAATAACATCCAAAAAAGACTTTTGACAGGAGACCGGGACAGTCCCAATAGTCCAGTCCTGTTCCAGCTAAAAAGGGATGCTGGGTCACCTTCAGCTGATGTAACAGGGTTGCTTTACTGGAATTATTTCTGTCTGGTGTTACTGAATGGCTAAGATACCCTCACCTTGGATAGAACCTCATTGTGCACAAAGCATTTTTGCAGACACCTCCAATTCTGGATGATCTAAGATGATCAGGAGTGTGAACAAGGAACTATTATTATTCCCTTTAATAAACAGGAAACTTGTGGACAGAGTCTTTAAGTGAGTTGCCTAAAGTAGCAATCAAAGTATGTGCTTCCACCACTCCTGTCTAGCTCAACACTGGTGGCTGAACTTGTAGACTTTTATATTGTAAAGCCTGAGTCTCTTTGGCTTGATACTGATTATCACATTACAGGTGATAAATAATGCAAATTAGAATAATAAAACAATAAGCTGAAGACTGGAAAACTGCCAGGATGAGACTGTATTGTATTGTGTTTTGCAGGTGCTTAAATATGGAATTGTTGTACTACCTGGACCTTTATATTAGGCTTTTGTCAGATGATTAGAGGCTAACTAAATATGGCACTATCTTTCAAAAAGGTTGAAACTAGGCAACCATAAACCAGTAAACCTGGCTTATGTTATGAACAAAGTAGATAGTATAATGAAAAATATGATCAGGAGGAATACACGAGAAGAGCCAGTATCACTTTTACAAAGCAAAAGCATGCTTCACAAGCCATTCAGGTTTTATGGAGTCAGCAAACTCATAATATTGAAATACATAGGTTTTAAAAAAGAAGCGAAATTTCAAAAGATCAAGGTTCCTAAACTGCCATGGTAGTTAAAAAAACCCCAACAACATGAAAGGTCTTCAGGTTTAAATGATTAAATGATTGATCAAAATACAGGAGGAAAAAAGGCTGTTTTTCTGAATGGAAATGGAACTCACGAAGGAATTCTGCAGGGTCTGTGATGAGATCTGTGCTATTCACCATGCTCATGTGATCTGACATAAGGGCAGACAGAGAGGTGACAAAATCAAAAGATACTACAAAAATGTTCACATTAGCTGAGAAGGAACCTTGTAAAGAACTGTGGAAGAATCTGAGGTATCTGAGTGACCAGACAGTAAAATGACTGATGAAATCCCAAAATGAACCCATAAAATAATGCCAAAGAGAAAAAAAACTTTTGGGCAAGTGGTTTACATGAAACAAAAAAAAAGTACTTTTTCACGCCATGCATAATTTTGTTAGGGAATTGTTACATTAGGGAATTGTTACGTTAGGGAATTGTTACGTTAGGGAATTGTTACAAGGATCTGCGCAGGCCAAGAGTACAAATAGGTTAAAATAGAGACTAAAGAAGTTAAAGGGAGAAAGGAGTAAAAGGATGGTGTCTCTTGACTTTGGAAGTCCCAAGTATGTGTGGATGATGCAGTGGTTTACATGGGACATGATGTGGATAGTCATTTTGTCTCTGCCCTGCTCATATCCCAGAAAATGGTGCCCTCTGCCAGAGGAAGCATGAAAAGAAATAGAATGATGTTCCAGATCCAGAACTGTGATTTAATAAGATCACATATCAGTGAATTGACTGTAGCTTTGAGAGCAGATTAGAGTACTCTCATAACACGCCTCACTTGAGATGCAGGCTGGAGCATCCCTTTTATTTCACTATACTCAGGGTGATGTTATTTAAAATCTTGTTACATTAGCCCAATATCTGAACCTCCTCTGAGTCTGAACCCAGTCCTAAAAGCTAAACAAAATCAGTGGGGGCTCAATTTTCCAAGGAATTCAGCTGACATCTGGCTATCAAGTGGTGTCCATACAGTAAAAATACAGTTAGTAGGCATTAATTCTTTGACTAATCAATATATGTATTAGGGAAAGGAATCTTTGCATCCCACCAATATTTTCTTTCCATTGTGAGGAAAATTGAGCTAACAAATATGCTTATTTGTTAGCTTTTAATATGCTATCCCTGACAAATACCTTCATGACACTGTTTAGTGAATCCTGTGGTGAAGCCTGTCCCAAGAAGAGGATCACTAAGCTACATCCTGTGGCTATATTCTCTCCCTCAATAAAGTATGAGAATCTGTGTAATTGTGCTTCCAGTCTGATAGTCCAGTCCTTAGAGGTGACTGGGTATTTAATGTTGAACTAGAGAGTCAGTGAATGTCAGATAGAATAGTAGAAGGACAAGTCTTTACACTGTATAACCCAGGAGATTCAATCAGGAGAGAATGGAGAAACAGCATGGCTTCAAAAGCATGTTGACCTCAGCTGTAAAATGTCTTTAGTAGATGGCAGGCCTCATTTTCCAGTGTGACTAATCAGTTTTGTGCCGGTGCAAATCTGTTGGCTTCACGAGAATCTATTTATGGAGTCAAGTTAAATTTTTCAGGCTGAACTTTTTTTCCTGGCTGCACTCATGAAATAGGGAAGGTGTTGATCCCTCTTTCTATTCAGCAGATAGCAGTCAGCATGCTTGCCTGTGATACAGAAACCTGTAATTCAAATCTCAATGTTCCTTTGCATTTAAGTGGGTGCCCTCACCCTTACAGCTGCAGGCTTTTCCTTCAGACTTGTTCTGTTTCACTCCTAGTTTCTCCTGTGCATGTTTTTCCCCTCTGTAGAAAATATGCCTTGAAAGAACATGGAAGTCCATATTCTACCTCACAGGGGGCATAAAATTTATCATGAATTATAGAGTAATTTTCTTTCTCTTTGGTTTCTAAGTATTTTAGAGCAAAATGGAGCACCATTTATGATAAAATTGGAGCAATTCTATGTATGTATCATGCCACTTTCCCTTCTGAATACCATATAAAGCATTTTTCAGGGACTATCCAGAAGTGAAAATACCTGGCCTCTGGGTTATTGATTAATCAGAAAGACTTGTTCCGCCTCATTGATTCAGCAGATGGGACCTAAGAGTAGCCCATCATTTTTATTGCTTTTTACCAAATGTTCTGAATACGGTCTGTTTTATTGTTTTATTTTTTATGCTTTGAACTAAACTTTAAAACATTTAAATTCCACCTAGGCTGATTCGTAACTTTTTTTTTTGTTTGACTGCCAAACCAAAATCTCAGCTATATTTTAAAACCTGTGTGAAACTGAGACACAAATTTCTAATCTGCTTACTTGTACCAGAATTCTGATAATAAAAAATGGATATGTATATTGTCATTTAGTAAGTTGCCTCACTAATGTCATTTCCCTATTTTGTTTTTAACAAAGTTTAGCTTTTTTTACCTTTTTTGCTTGTTTGTTTTTTGATATATTGATTTTTATTCTATTTCAGCTAATGGTGAGTACTTCAAGTAAGTCCTTTTAGTTCAGGAAAGTAAGTGGGAGCTATGCATAACTCTACTGTGTTCAACATTATTTAATACCTTTCACTAGATGTCTTTTCTGCACTATTTGCATGCTAATGATTTTGCCTGCTACAAGTTGGCTGCATTCTTTTCTTTTCCCCAAAGGAGAGACATTAGCCTTTTTGCTTCAATCCAAGCAGCCACAAGTATATATACTCACAGGTCTTTATATGATATAACTCTTCTTACTCCACTGCACATGGCCTGTTGCCAGAATAGATCGCAACTTTGGGATCTTGCTGCATTCACAGCTGCTGCCAGAATCCTGTTTAATGCACATATCCAGCCCAATGAAGCCAATACTGTCGTGGGTAACACTTCTGTACTTTTTCATGGTCTCATCAATTTGACAGTAGCAGCAATATTGCTGCTTCTTGTAAGGAAGTCTACTAAGCAGCTGCAACTCTCTGCCAGCCTCCTGAGTGGCATGGGCTACTGTGTGCACCTCATACCTTAATCCAAATTTCCATACTGATTTCCTCTTCACTTTCTGGAGCAGCTCATTGTATTGCAGAGGAACTTGCTAATTAGAGTGACTTAGCTGAGTGCTGATGAAACTGGTGTCTCTGCTGTTCTGTGGCCATTGCTGCTGCAAATTTAGTCCACACATTTTAGAACTGCTGGTTTAACCCATTTTTCAAATTACTATATCATATTCCTGAATAGCAACCACCATATAAACTTTGATGAAACTGTTGGTTGACAAGATGCTCAGATTACTGAGGTCCCACTGTCAGAGACAGGAATCTTTTTCTCATATCTCTTTCACTGAGGGATATTTCCTGTCTATCCCTAAACCTGAGTTCTCATGTCTTGATGGCAGCATGTTATTAGAGGAAAGTCCTACTTTTGCCATTTGTTTCCCTTGACAGGTCATTAGACCACAGAGCTCAGATTTGTATCCATTTCCTTCTCATTTTCAGACCATGCCAAACTATTGCAATGATGGGAACTCCAGAAATCAGACACTTGGAGAATACTTTCCAGGTACAGTAACTAAAAGCATTGTCACTCGTTACAGGATGCTGCAGCTGTCAAGCATTCCCCTGAAATGATGAGAAGAGTTCATAATCTACACCAGGCAATCACAATACATTGGACGTAACACTGGATTCACAAGCACAACAGAGATGCTGTCCTTGACAAACTACAGTGGTGGGGACCTGGTCTCATGGAGATGAGCCTTGCACCCATTGCTATGACTAAGCCAAGAAGAACAAAGGCTGGCTTTGAGAATTAGCAGCTTTATACTTTCAAACCAAGTGTGAATTCTACTTCAGCAGGCAAAATAGACATTAATTCTACCAGTAATTGCAAATCTACGTTGCTGTAGTAAGAGCTTGCAGAGCTCCCTAACACTGCTAATTGTTTATTTGGTTATCAGTGGCATTATGAATACCATGTAAATTTCTTAAGAGCCATAGCCTGAAATTATTATAGACTTGGGTTTTCAGGCTCTTAAGAATAGTGCCACAGTTCTTTGTGCTTTGATTTATTACTTTCTTATACTGGCCTAGTGAGAATATGATACTTATCTTCCACCTGTGGTTGGTTTTGTAAGCCCAATTCTAAGCTAGGGGTTAACAACAGAGTAAGCTTTGTTCATTTCTTCAGGGCATAAATATTCTAAGGAACATAAAGACAAGCAGAATCTCTGACTCCCTCCCCAACCCCTGGTGTAACTCACTTGAAATTACTAATACTTTCCTGATTAGTACTATCACAAGGATGAAGAGAATCTGTTCCCAGCCAGTGAAATGAATACAGTTCACCTGTTCACACATTTTAGGAGCTGTATGAGGTCAAGTACTGAGCTAGACACCCTGGCTTTCTCCCATTTTTTTTTTTTATGCCAGGTACAGACAGAGCTGATGCCTACCTGAGAAGATATTGTATTAATATGGGGAAAACCATTATTACTGGAAACAAGGCTTAACGTGCCATTTGAAAGCCATTTACGTTGTTTTCTAGCCTCTATGCGTTGACTATGCATCTCAGTTGCTCCTGCTCCAGCCTGCTTTCATTTCACTGGTGGATTTTACTTCTGACTTTGGGAATATTAAAATCAAGAGAAACAGATTCTTAAAGTTTTCAGGCTGCTCTTTCCCAGCAGAGGCATGTGCTGAATATGGCTCAGACAGAGGAGGACAGAGCCAGCTCCTGTGAAAGCTGGTTTTGTTATTTTTGTCAATTTTTTCATAGCTGTCTAAAAGAAGAGAAAAGATAAAGTTGAAATGTTGATTGTTTCAAACAAAAGCTTCTAAAGAGAGTTTCTTGGCTTGGCACCTGTGTATATGTACAAGGCTTTGACAGGCAGTTCAAGCTATTTTGAAACCTGCTGGATTTTTTGCTGTATTTTCTTTTCCCCTTAGTTATCACTTGATGAAAAAAAAAAAGCCCTCACACAAAAAAGAGGTGCTTTCAAAGGACATGGTGGGAGCCAGGAACTCTGTACCCATACTCCGGCAGTAATCTCTTATCTGTTGCTGGCACGTCCCCCTGGTTCCACATAAAGATCTTCTATAATGGGGCTGCACAATGGGAATAATCATACTTAATGAGTTAGGCTTGGATAATGGAAGTGCTTTCCTTGCTTGCAGAGACATGGTGCAGTCATCAGTCTGAGTATGCCTGTGAGAAGCACATGCAAATTGCTCGGGCAGGGCAGTTAGTAGCTCCCCATCATGTACTGTGAGGATGTTCCCTTGTCCTCACTTTTGGTTTCAGCTAGTTGCTGTGGCTCTGCAGAAAATGCACAGATCCGTTTGTGTGTAGGATGTGCTACATTAGAGCTGCCTGTCCTTGCTATCCCCACTTGTTTAGTCCATCTGCCACCCATGGAGACCTTCCTCCTCTGGAGGGGTTTGAATAGGTGAGATACAAGACCTCAACTATGAACATCTTGCAGCATGCTCATGGCTGCCTTCAACTAGTCTGCTGGACCCTGAATGGTCTAAGAACAGGACTCTGTATTTCTTAGAAGGGATCAGAGAAGACGTCTTATTCAGAGCAAGACAAATGGGGAAAGGCAGGTTGGCAAAGTGCTATGGGAAAGGGAGAATTGCTACCATAACAGCCCTTTGAGGCAATGACTACTCTGTCCACCTGCCTCACCTTTGACCATCTTTCAAGTTTTAGTGCAGTGTTTATGTTCTGAAACAATTGAAATTTTAACAAATCTTTATAAGGAGGCGCTGTCTCTCTTGCAGGAATTTGTTTTTCCATAAGCATCACATGAATTTTGTGTCAAATCTGAAAGCAAAGTGAGGAGTTTTGCCTTCTTTAGAAACTGGTGGAATAGAGGTTTCATCACTTTATTCCCCTTGGCAAGTCAAAAAAAAAAAAAAGAAAAGTATCTACGGCAGGGAGCTCACTTGGCCTAGTTTTCAATCCTCTCATGAAACACATAAAACAGTTACATAATTCATCTAACTCCCCCCACCTGATTTTGGGTCCTCATTGCCTCTTCTCATGGAAAAGCAAGCATTAAGGAAGTAAAGATTAATAATAATAAAAGCACGGCTCAGGACAGAGTATGTGCTTGGTAGATTTTATCAGTTCTACCTGGAGAAGCAAAACTTCGTGGCCTGACACCCAGCAATCCATAAAAATCCCTTGTAGCTACCTCCATGGTAGACACCATTCTTATTAGCATGCAGGGGTGCTTCTCCTTCATTTCATTTCATTAGCAACCAAGCCTGTAAGCAAGTGAAAAGAAAGAAAAGATAATGGTGAAGATTGTTCATGGTCTTTAAACAAAGCACACACGCAAGCTCTTGCATGGCTTTGCAGTGCATACTGTTTTGCAAGATCAACCCTCTAGCTCCTCCATTGGTTATTTTCTCACATTATGGCTTTTGTGTGGGCTTCTGGAAACCTAAACAGCTCTACATGTGTCACTGACAGTGTGATTTTCGTGAGTGTCTGATTAAAAATAATAAACCCTTTCCTTTCAGCTATCACCCCTTGTCCATTCACTGCAACAAGAAACTTAGCTGACATCCTTGACTTTGCCTCATACTGAGGTTTTAGTAAGGCTGGAGATGTGTGAGTATCAGGTTACTTCTCATTGAGAACCAAAAAGTTATTTCCTGAGGGCACTTGTCCTCCTTCCAACCATAGTAAGTAGTCTTCAGATGACAAAACTGTCTTATTCTTTACGCAGTAATAGTTCTGTTAAGGCCAGGGCTTGTCCTGTTTTCGCCAGTCACGCTAATGACTCCAGATTCTGAGAACTTCTTGGGATGACTGTGCTAATTACTGACAAAGATGCTTTTATTTAGAAACCAGTTTTCCTTGAAGCCATGAAAGCAATTTTGAAATGGAAATATCTACAATGTGGAATAATGTATGAATTTGGACCTTGTTTGTTTATTAAGGCCAGTGCTTAATCCTGACTGCTCGTTTGTAGGGTATGTGTACCACAAGGCCTGCACTGAAATTATTTTACACCTGGGAGCTGATTTTCCTTAGGTTATTGACCAGTTCAGCGTTTGCACCATATAGATGCATATGACTCAATCCAAGGAAGGCAGAGGTTATCTCCATAAAAAGATAACTCTATCTCTCAACCTGCACACCACACTTGATGGACCTCATCTCTGCTGCGCACCATATTAGATCCCTGGAAATTGCCAGAAACTAAAGATATCTGACATCAGCAGTGCTCCCAGTGATCTCACTGCGCTAGTTTGTCTTGTTCTGTGGTGTGTCCCAGATGGCATTCAGCACATAAAATAACAGAGTCCATAAATAAACAAAAGGTCTTACTGACAATGCATCCTTGTGTTAGGCTCTGAAGATGTGTCTCAGGTTATCTGGGACTGTTATTTCTCAGTCAGCTAATCTGTTCAGCCTGACTCTGCATGATTTTGTGTAGGTGTTTCACCACCCAGCTCATAGCATGACCTTCTTTCCCATACAAATAGAATGACAGTGTGCTTGCTGTGGTGCTCGGTGAGCCTTTCTTGGCAGCACCTGCTTGGGTGGAAGTGCTTAACTGTCTCTTTCATTCTTCCTAGAGACACTTCACACCATGCTTGCTGTTGCGGGACTCATCCATTGAAGTGCATAGAAAGACTCTGACTGCCTTGTGGGAACTTTGTACCGGGTCCTACATTACTAATCTTACTTAAGGTAGTGGGAGGGAGCAGGAGGCTGCAGTTTTTCACTTGTTGCCACAAGTTCCTTGGGTTGGTGAATCTGACTTGGCTGTGGAAAGCACTTTAATAAGCGGCTCTGGGGAACAAATTTTTGATTCATATGCATGTAATTTACTATAAAATTCATTCTAAAAGAGCTTAGCTCAGACATTTTCCTCCAGGTTTATCTTTCCAGGTATAGTCTGAGATTTCTCCCTATGCAGATATAAGTTTCTCAAGGCATTACCTCTTCCATTCATTTTTGATCCAGCATCCTTGTAACCAATGGACTACTTGCTCCTTGCTAGTGGTTAGATAGTAGTCTGTGAATACAGAAATCCATCCTGCTAGCAAGTATATAGCTTCATCAACTGCAAGGACAATTAGCATTAGGCTATTTGTCTTAGCATAACAGTGCTGATGACTGAAGACAGAGGATGTGCAGCCGGTGTTGTTTTTCATACATGGCTTAGGTGGTGGGACTGATGAGTGCTGTGGTTGACCAGGGTCTGCAGCTGATCTTCACAACAACAGAGTCTTAATTTGATTTGTAGCACTTCGGAAAGCTAATACTCCACGCACAGAGATTCACTTGGCTTTGGCTGGCTTTGATATCAGTGTTTTCTACGAAAACTATTTGTATGTTGGGAAAAATGCAAGAAAACGCATGTTCGATGTCAAGAACCACTACCCCCACTCAGCCTTCCACTTCCAGCACCAAACAGCTAGAAGTCAGCTTTCTTTACCTGAGAACCTCCCCAGCACAGGCAGTTGCTCTAGTGCCACAGGGCTGATGCTGCATCTTGCATTAACTCTTCTCACTTGCTCAGGGTAACAGGGAGACTCAATAGGTAGCACTCATCCACCAGCAGAATTGTAGGGTCCTTATGTCCTGCTTTCTGTCGAGGAATATATTGCACCAACATATGTACCTTCTTTCTCAGTAGAGCAACTGAATGCTTATTTATAGGAAATACTGTGCCCTGAGAAAAGACACAGGGGAAAAGAAAGGACCTAGATGGCCCATAAGGGTGCTGTGTGATAGCTGGTTGGGCCGGCTAGAGAAAGATGGGGAGTGTTCACCTGCCTTTCTGAGGACAGAAGCTTTTTGGGTGTGCTGCTGCCCTTAGCGTCAAGCTAGGATTACTAGTTGTTACAGAGGCTTCTGTTACTGCCCCCAGCAGTTTTGCATTGTCATTCAAACCAGTTTTCCCCAGTGCAAGATCCTCTTGGGAGTGGAGCAAACCAGCAGTATGCTCTGTCCTGTGAGGCTTGAAGAGGTTTGGAATGCTGAACATTTTGCAGGAGCAGCTCAGCACCCCAGAGGATGAAATTTCACTGCAGAAAAATTCAAAAGTAAGGAAAGCTCTAGTCTGAGTTTATACAGACTAAGTGGATACATAATAAATGGAACATTTCCAGCAAATAGTGTGGGCATGGCCAAATGGCAGGATGTAACTGAAATCTGCCATACTACCCTCCAACCCTGCAGTTGGCCACCCATGTGCTCTTAGTCCACCCATGGTGGCCTAAAATGTTCTTTCGTTTGAATTTCACCCATTTTTCTGCTTGCAAAATAGCTCATAAAGACTTTGAAAAATATCATACTCCAAAATGCGCAGTGAGTGATACAGATTCATTTTAGCTGTCTATAGGCAGTGGCCAAGACTGTTCAGTGCATTACTGGTTGTTCATTGTCAGTGCAGGATGTTGGACACTGAAGACACATGGTACTGTTCCTGCAGACAAACTGGCTGCTTCTGTACCCAGCACTCTGCTGTGGAGGCAACTCTGCAAATATTTATAACTTGAGCTAACTCGTGAGCCTTTCTGGAAATATCCTTATGAATTAGATCTTGCTAGTCTAAACAGTGTAGAAAGCAAACAAGAGAGGATTACGAAAACCATCAAAGCAAAGTTGTGGTAACACAGGCAGTTTGAATGAATGTTAATAAAAATGTCTCTTTTTATTACAATTTTAACTCTCTTTCACACTTTAGCCACATTCAACAGAAGAGCAGTTATACAGACCTGTCAAACAGCAACATCTTTAAAACTTCCATTATTTTGTGAATAGACAGTTTTGAAACTTAGCCATATGATTTGTTGCTGTTGGCTAAATTCTGTGTGCATCCAAATTAATTTATTCTGTAAGTTCATGGAAACCTACTGGCACACATTGTGTAATGAATTGGAAAGTTACAATTTTTCTACAGCTGCTGTGAGAAAATTTGACACATTTCTGATGGACGAGTATGTTTGGCGATTGGAGAGTATTTCTGTTACTGATCTGTGGCTTATCCACAAAAGATTTCATACAAGACTGAAATTTCCTTCTGTGCAGTGAAATTTGTAGGAAGGATTTTGCAAGGAAATTGAAGTAGTAGCAGGGACTTCTTTGTGAGATGAGTGCTCCCAGTGTAAAATGATCGTTGTACAAAGGTCCGAGAATCGATGCTGATTGTTCAGCTTTTACATTTTTGTCATTAGGAGACTTAATCTGAAAATCTGAATAATGATGTAAGCGTTAAAATGACATCCAAAAAAATTAGGTTGTCTGCAGTGAAGTGATTACGAAGGCCTTTTCTACACCCTAGTAATGTAAAATTCTTCACAACCATGTATCCAGAGCTCCTGAAGTTTGTTAGTACATAAAAGTTGCAGTAGGATTAGATTTCTTTCTGTAGAGCTGATTCCAAGTTTACTGCTCAAGTGGATAGAAACTAATGACCTAATTCTGAAGGCAATTCAGATAGGTTTCTACTGTTTCTCCAAGGGATGAACTGGGATTAGCTGAAACTAAAAAGGTGTGGGCTTGCTCTACTGCAGTCTTAAATTAAGCTGGGCTTGACTGGACAATGAATGGATAAAAAGGAGCCATCTAGGCCTGAGCTGGAGTGATTGGGCAGGGTGAGACAGAAATTACTTCAGCTCTTTACTGTAGAAATATGTGGGATGCACAACTTGCTGAGGTGATGTCTGCAGCTAGGTCTTGCAAATTACCACAGCACTGACTGTATTTTATAAGGGATGGGCAGAAAAAGGGTATGGGCTGTAATTTGGCCACATTGGGTGTCCAAACCAACTGTGACAGAAGGCCTGTTGTGCAGAGGTTCCATATAATCTGGCAGAGGAAAGCAGAATGCCAGCTAAAGCTCAGTGCTGACCATGTAAGCTCAGTGTCTCCAAAAGGATTGGTGTGGTGGAAGCTGTATTGCAGGTGTGAAGGAAAAGGCCAATGAACATGGACTAGTGAAGATGGAGTTCAAATGTAAATTGCTGCAAGTATAGCAAAGTTGAAAGACCAGCAGCAGGCAGCCTGCAAACCAGTCTAATGTCTGCTGAGGCTGTGAATTTCAGCTCAGGAAAATCCCTGTTCATGAAGGCAAGCTTTTCCTTCAGTTCCCAAGAACCGACACTTTCCCTGGGGCATGACAAGGTACTTGGAAATAGGAAAGTGAAGACATTTCAGGAAACCTTAATACTCCAAAAAGTTTACACGATATTTCTCAAGAAGTAAGATATTTCTCAAGGTAAATGACAGGCCATACTTTCTTCACTCTGCACACATGCAGAAATAGCACTTAACTTTATTTGCAGGATGACCCAAACATATTTTGGTTTTTGCCAGCAAGTGTGTGTTTGTGTCAAGCAAACAAGCAGAGTTTAACTGGTTTCAAGGCCACCTTTTGCATGTATGGAAACTGGAGAGTTGACCACTCACTCTTGTGTGAGGCAATCCATGAAGCAACTCCGCACAGGTGTTACCTAAGTTGTTGCATGGTGCGTCTGGAGACAGTGTCATTTCCCAAGATCTGGCCAACTCTTAGCCCAGGTACTGGGCAGAGTACATGTGCTTACTTGTTTTACAAGCTTTTGTCCTTCTGTGGATATTCCATTTAGTCTGAAGGTGAATGAAAATCCTTACTAGTTTCCAAGCAGTGTGATAATGATAATCTTACACTGTCCCCACGCATGCTACCCTGTTCAGAAAACAGCAGGGAGTAGGACAATATCTAAGGTCTCTGTAGCAGACACAGCGCAAGATGGCTAATGGGCAGTGGCAGAGAACAAAGATTGCTTCACTAAAATTAAGGTGTCCCCCAGCAGATGCAAGGGACCAACTTGCAGGGGGTTTTGCTGAGGTGCTTCCCCAGGGAGAGGACACCACCATGCTGAGGAAAGCACAGTGTTCAGGCAATGCGTGTGCAGTCAAGAGTGAGAAGTACTTTTGCACTATCTGCTTCTCTTGCTTCTACCCAAGAGTATTCGTGACCTGCACTGACTTGGGTTGCTAGTTAGGTTGTTACTCAGGAAAGATTCTGCACAGAAATTCACTTAGCATATAGCAACTGAATGTCTATATTATTATTTATGGATGTAACAAGGTAGATACATGGCTCACTACACCACTAAAATGCATTGAGCTAGGACATCTTGAAATGTAAACATTTCAAGGCCACTGTTGATGGAAATGCTCACGTCACTGGTCTGTTTGATACCTGCATCAAACCAGGTAAAAAGATCTGCAACAACTCTTTAGGCTTTAGAAACAATGGTCACTAGTACAGTGGGAAAAACCTTTCCTGAACTCTTCATTGTTCTCTTCCATGGGAATTCTTTTATTGAAAGAGAAGTATTGACAAGCTTATGGCATGAAACAGACATCTGTCCTACTCCCAGCACTGATGAGTAAGTGTTGAGAAAGTCTGTATCTTCACCTTTTCCTTCAGACCTTCTGTGCTGCAAAAGTGGGGGTGGATGTTTTCCTTCACATGGTTCATTGATTTCCACACTTGATAATGCAGGTCTTTCCTCTGCCCTTTGACACCAAATTAAACTTTAATTCCAGTGAAGGTGGAAGGACTGCTGAGTGGGGGTTCTGCTGAACCCTGAATGAGATCTTTTGGGAGTTAATTACACTGCAGGTTTCCTGTCCTCACAACTCATTAAATCCCATCCCCCTCTCTTGTCTGCTATTTCCAGCTAAAGGCAGCTCCTTGTCCCCAAGCAGCTGCTATCTTTCCTAGCTAATAACTGCAGCTTTCCTGCTCCTTTTGCTTTTTTTACAGGGAAGGCTTTTTTTGCTGATAACAGCTTGATTTGCATGCTGTCAGAAAAGCTTATCAGCATTGCCATGGAGGACAGTAAAACAAACCGGTCAATTAGTCATGTACAGCTCATTTTGATTCTTGTGATTAGTTATTAACATAAGTAAACAGAAACCCACTTCAAACTTTGCACTTTCAAAAGGCAAAATGAACAGCCTATTAGTACTTCAGGGCAAATAAGAGCAAGGAGATCAGTGGCAAGTGCGTAATTCATCACAGTAATTAAATGGGTTTAAATACTTTACTAATCTCAAGACTACGCAGGTAGCCCTTTTGTCTTTTAATATCACAGGGAAGAAAGCAGGCAGTGGGAGATAGTTCTTCTATCTCCAGAAAGTGAAACAGAAAGTGTTTCATCAGCTCAGTTTTTTCTCCACGGTAGTTTTATTACATGCTGTCATCTCACCCCTCCTGCCTAACCACTGTCTATGCTAGAAATAACATTCTCCTTGGCCAGCAGTTTCTGCCTGCACTGCACAAATGAGCAGTGCTGTAAGGGCCCTTGCTCTCAAAAGCAGAAAGCAGTCATTCTTGCTGTATTTACAGTTCTGTCAAATCTCAAGTGAGCTCTCTGAGGCATATTGGCTGATGTGATGTAAACACAGGGCCCCTAAGCATTGGAGGTGAGCCTGCATTTACTGGTTCTCTTCTGGACTTTGCCTTAGACTTTGGTTCTCACAGCTCTGGGAATTTGGTTCCTCATGCTGTGGAGATGGGAAGGACTCCAGCAGAACATTTCCGAAATGAGTTTTGTTCAAGCATATTCTCTGTACAGTATGCCTGACCACAGGCATTGCACAACCACAAGCCGGGCTTTGAAAAATCATGAGACCACCTTGAAAAACTGACATTCCTTTTGCTTTTGAAATGTTCTGAGGTCTCCTACTTGTATCTAGGAAATCTGTTGTGTTTCATGATAACATTTTCCAGACTGTTTTTGCACAGCTTTTTCTTGTAAACAAAACCTGAAATTCTCTCAAAATCACATGTCTTCAGGAACCATTAAAACAGTAATGAATGTACTCATCAGAAAAGACTTGGCGAGGGGGAATCTACAAACTGCAGTACTTTACCTCTTGGAGTAATCCTTTTATGAAGTCATAGCAAAACTATGTTTACAAATATACTATGTCATTCATTTTTTAACCAGATCCTAAAGAGAGCAGTTCATGCTGTGGATACCATTCAAAGGTTTGCCCTTTTCACCAAACTAACAAGACACAGGTTCTTCCAGCTCTTAAGAGTATTTAACATCCCTGTGCCTCAGTCCCTCCCATCTCTGATGCTCTGTGGTAGCAGCCTGGATGCTGTCATTTTATACGTGTCATGGAACTTGCTGGGTTGGAAGTGATGTCTGGAAGTCTGTACTCCGTAACCCTGCTAGAAAGTAGGGCAACCTGAAAAGTTGCATCAAGTTGTTCAGGGTGTTCTCCTGTCAGATTTTGAAAATGTCCAGGGATGGCGAATGGAGATCCCATGATGTCTGTGAGCAGCATGTCCCAGTGCTTAGCCCCTGTCATGGTGAAAAACGTTTTCCTTATGTTCAGTTGGAATTTCCTTTACTACATACTGTGATCACTATCCACTGTCCTTTGTACATCTCTGAGTGGAGGCAAGACCTGTCTTCTCTACGATCTTCTCTATAACTCTCATTAGGTAGCTGAAGACAGTTATTAGAGTTCTTTTCTTTTCTCCCTTAGCCTCTCAAACATCATGCGCTCCAGCACTTAACCACCTTAGTGGCCTCCCTGTGGACTCACTCCCAGAACTGAACACTACTCTAAATGCTGCCTTTAAGTGCCAAATAGAAGTGAATCATTGTTTTCATTGACCTACTGGTGATATTTCTTCATTGCTGCGAGAGCTTACCACTGATTCATATCCAACTTGTTGCCCATCAGGATCTGCAGGTCCTTTTCGGTAGAGCTGAAGAGCTAGAGAGCCTCCAGCCTGCACCAAAACATGAGATCACAGCTTCCCACATGCTGGATTTTGCATTTTTTAGTTGAACTTTATAGTAGCTGTTTTTGCCCATTCCTCCAGTTTGAAAGGTAGCCCTGCCCTCCTGCATCTTGACTGCTCATCCAGTTTTGTCAGGTCTATTGAGGATGCAGAATGCTGGCAGTAATTCTAGTATCTCTTGCAAATATACCAAATATTTCATCTCTTACTGATGCCTTCTTGCAATGTGTGGATCCACAGATCTGCTGCCTATGATCACTGTGCTCCCTCGCAGAGCATAGCAAAGCAGGTGAGGAAACAGTTGATAGCCATGCCAATCTGTCATGCAAAGAAGCAACATCTTTCTCTCAGCCTCTATATGGGGTATTCTATATAGGAGAGGACAACAACCTCTCCAAATGCAGCTTGCTATAGCTCTTCTGTGCTGTTCAAGTGGCAAAGACTGATGAGTCTGCTGCCTGGCTTTGTGTACATGCTGAAGGCACACAGTGTCTGTTGAGAAGGCAGTCAATTAAACAGCAGGCAGCTTTGCTGTGACTTGCTGCTGAAGGATAGGTCAGGAAGGGCCACCTGCACACCGTTCAAGCAGTTTTAACAGAATGGCTGTTTAACAAAATGAAGTATATTTTTGATTGAAATGTTAAAGCCGAATCAAATGCCTGTCATCGAGGCATTTATTTATTACATATTTATTTGTATGGAATCCCGTCATCGAGGAGGGTTCATTACAAACTGTTGTCAGGACTGCTATCATGGGGGTGCAAGCAAGTGCAATTCTCCATCTGCAAAATGAAAAAACCTCAGACTTTTCTTTAAGGTTCGTATATTGATATAGCCGGTGTCAATAAGTAATGCTTTATTCTGCAAGTGACAATAAGGTGTTGAAGGGCAGGGTTCTGGGAGCAAGGGACAAAAGAACTGGTGTTTCTAGCAGACACAGTATGCTTCTTGCCCTATGTTTATGTCTGGAGCTGAATTTGCACTGCTCTGCCTTAGGGTGAAACTCTGTAGGCTGCCAAATACCTGCTCAGGGGAAGTTTAGCGTCATTCTGGCTCTATGTGCACATGTGTGACTCCACTCCCTTTGGACTAGCATGCAATCCAAATCAAAATGGAGCCTCAGAAAGGAGTGGCCTCATATTATAGACAAGTAGAATTTGGATCCTGATAATTATACGGTACTCCAGGGTAAGAAGACAGGAAGCCAATAAGTAGCTCATTTTCTCTTCTCCCTGGCTAGGCAAAATCAGCTGGGGAAGGAGAATTTGGAAGCAGATACATTGAAATTTTTGAACATAATTTTTAGTGTTTAGCTTTAAAGTCTAAGGGGATGCTGCCATGCACGGGAAGTAATATCACTGTAAAGAAAAAGTCTGCAGAATAAACGCAGTAGGAGGAGTCATTTATCCTATAAAAAAACAAATTATTTTTTTCAATCCCTTATTTTCTTCCTCATTAACACATGGCTATTTCTTAACAAAGGCTATTTACCCTGTAGCTAGGAAGAGGGACAAGAAGTTGCTTGGCTAGCTAGAGAAGGCTGGTCATGCATGGGAATCTGTCTCTTTCCATCCAGGGAGTGATCAAAGGCAAACTGGTATAGCCCTCTGCATCTACAGTCCAGTGCTGTTTGCACTCATCTACCACAAACACCATTACTCAGCAGCAGCTGCAAGAAAATCATTAAAAGAGCTAAACTGAAATGAATGACACTAAAAGCATGTTAGAGATTCCCTCTTTTTGATAAAGATTAGGGTTTTTTGCCCTCACTAATCACTGAGCAGGACCAGCTGTTACCATGTCTATGGAAATGATCCTGCTCTGCATTCTGACTATTTCATACACCATCTCCATGATCCCATAAAGGGAGCAGTGGAGATAGGTTTGAAGACCATGTGTACTGAACTGTAGTTACTCCAGTAGCAGCAATAAGCTTCAGCCTGTTTGATGGCTACAAGAGGTATAAGGGGCAAGCAACAGCAACCCATTTCACACCAGCACTGTTGAGTAGCAAGAGCAGTGGTGGCAGAGAAAAATTCGGCTGTCCTGAAAAGTGTCCATGCAATTCAGCAGCAGTGTTAGCAGGACAGCTACCTGGATCTCTTATGGGCTGGCCCTATACCCTTCAAGTCCTTGCAGAGCTGAGACATGGGAAGAAACCCTATGTCTCCATAGAATCATAGAATAGTTAGGGTTGGAATGGGCCTTAAGATCATCAAGTCCCAACCCCCCTTCCATGGGCAGGGACACCTCACACTAGACCACGTCACCCAAGGCTCTGTCCAACCCAGCCTTGAACACCAACAGCGATGGAGCATTCACAAATTCCTTGGCAAATCCATTCCAGTGCCTCACCACACTCACAGTAAAGAACTTCTCTTGCTTATATCTAATCTAAACTTCTCCTGTTTAAGTTTGAACCTATTATCCCTTGTCCTATTGCTACAGTCCCTAATGAAGAGTCCATTCCCAGCATCCCTATAGCCCCACTTCAGATACTGGAAGGCTGCTATGAGGTCTCCATGCAGCCTTCTCTTCTCCAGGC
>WYDI02014879.1:27370-37999 GCA_009867235.2 Psittacus erithacus
GTAGCTGTGCCTGGGATTGCTCTGACCCAGGTGTAGGACCTTGCACTTGGCATGGTTAAACTTCATAAGGTTGGCATATCATGGGCAGGCGCATCTCTGACTAATAGATGGACAAACATTTGAGAAAGAAGCAAAAGCACCACAATTGGGGATGTAATAAGGCTTATCTGCATAGTGCAGTGCTCAATGTGGCACCCTTATTGTGGAATAAGAGTATCCAAATGCGGCACCAAGCAGCCTGATTAAGCATCAAGGCTACCCCTAATTTGTAAAGTCCCCAGCAGTGTTCTTTGATTCCTTGTACATCCTCAGTATGGGGCCAGAATTAAAAAAAAAGCCTAGGAAACCATGTGAGCACATGGTCCCCATGGGCTATACAGATCACTGAAAACAGTCATAGTCCAAAGAGCTGTGCACACAGCAGGAGCCCTGGGGAGCTGGATCTCCCTGCTCTCTGTATGGACTCGGAGGAAGCTCTCAAGCATGGGAGCTTCAAATAGCTTTGCTGTTCAGTTGTTAAGTTTTGAAGTGAAGTGTTACTCTGGCTCTTTGCCAAAGCCATGCTCCCTCCCTCCCTCCCTCTGGGGTAGTCTGCCAGTCTGTCTGTACAAGTGGTACAGCATCAGTGCTGAAACAGAACCTGAAAAGAAGGAGGTGGTATACAAAGAAAGCAAAGAAGAAGGAAAGAAGATTTGGAAAGAAACAGAGAAAGATGGAGAAATGGAAGAAGGCACTGGAAGGACATCTGAAAAATAGAACATTGTCAATCTTGAAGAACATAGACACGTGAAAGAAGCAGGAAGAAGACAAGTGGTAATTATAGAAGTGAGGGAAAGGGGAATCTGAGGTACTTAAGAAAAATAAATAAGAGAATAGGAGAAATAAATTGAAAGTAAGAGGAAAGAAAAGGAAGTCAGCTGGAAAACAGGGTGGGAAATAGTTGGAGTGGAAAATGTGAAGCTGCAGAGAAAACACTGATATGAGAGAAAAGCTTGTAGTTGTGTTGGGGTTGTTTGGAGCTATTTGAGGAAAAAAAGAGAAGGAAGAAAGTGGCATAGCACAGATGCAAGGTTGTGGCTCTGGAGAGGATTAAAAAAACACCCAGATGGCAAGAGAAAGGATGAGACCATTCTGCAGGAAGGCATGAGGAGAGGGGATGATAGAGAAAGAGACAGCAAAAGAGAATATGAGAGACTGGATGAAAATGAGTAATGAGAAATTGGGAAAACATCAGTCATTGGAGTAAATACTGGTCAATTCTGTTTATCATACCTTAATCATCGTTTTAGTCTGTGTTTAGGCAGAGCTGTCAGAAATGGGATTTATTTCTTTTTAATCATTAATTGTCTTTTTCAATATTGTCAATCTTCTCTTTCTCTCAGGTTTCTTACAATGAGAACCTGCTGTGCCTCTGGTTGCTTCTGACTGTAAACCATTTCTTTAGAACAAAAAATTTATTATTTTCCAATTGTAGGAGAAGAAGTTCAATTAAAAAAACAAATAAACACATTTTCAAGAAGAATACAATCATTAGTACTTATTATTTAATTGCACTATTTAAGGTGAAGAAAGTGCTGAATATATTGTCTCCACTCACGGATGACAATAAAATCTGCATGTGGCTCATAGAAACAACACAAACACTAGTAGTTCTAAACTGTTCAGGAATTGAACACTTTAAACAAAAAAGACTGTGATTAGGATCTAATTTACATGCATAAATACGTGTTTTGAAATGTTCTTTTTGTTTGTACTGACAAAAGCCTAGGTGGCACTGGAGCTACTTTTTGGGGTTCTGCCAAGCTTGTACTGGAAAAGACTAATCTGATGGAATTTGACACTTTTACAAAAAAGGAATTAAATTTAAGACAAATAGGAAAATTGAAACTCAGCAGGGATCTGGACAACAATTACCCAAGTGCTTAGATTCAGGTTGTCATGTTCAATATTGCTGAGAAGGGCCTGAATCTAAGATTAAAGCTGCAAGTGCATGGCGGAGTTCAAAGTGAGTCTCTCAATTGTGCTAATACACCTGGTAGCAAAGCTGCACATATTTATGGAGACAGCATAGCTCAAAAAGTGTGTGGGGCTAGGATCCCTACATGCCAAGGTGAATCTGCAGGGAAGGGACCTGAAATATCCCAGTCACTAGTGCTTTCAAGAAAGCAGTTGAAATGTTCTAGATACTAATGTCTGATGAAGGCTAACCTTGTATTGCTTCTGGATGAAACATCCACAGGCTCTATCTACCTGCTTTCTATCTGCTTTCCAGGTAGAAACTTCTGCTAGTTAAGAATCTTTGCCCTATCTTTCTGTTGCTTAGAGTAGACCCTAAAATTGCATGACTTCCTTAGGGAAACGTACCCTGTGAGTCCCTTGTGGCTAGTGAAAAGAAATTATGATTACACATAATCCCTGCAAGTCAAGGTTAAAAGCCCCTTTTAAATTCCATAATGAACAAGGTAATAGTTGTCCCAGATGGGTGAAGCTTTGATAAAGAGCATGAAATAGAAATAGGGTACAAAAATACTTTCCTCATTCTTGATTCAAATATGATTATTTTCTACCTTCTTTGCATCCTTGGAAACCACTGTGTCAGCTTGTTTAATATCAAATCAAACCAAATTCTGCTCAGAATTAATAACTGGCTGCCTTTTGGCAGCTTGCCTTCTGCATCTGATTGGCTCTTTCGCTCTGCAAATATATTTTCAGACCTGCTATTGATGACAAGAGGTTTGAATCATAAATCAAGGCTGTACTCCTCAGCTGTCAGGAAACTAATCAAAGAGACAAAATGTGCAATAAAAGCAACTTTTGTTGAGTGCAGATATTGATTTTAGGAATTTACTCTAGTGGTATTTGTGATTACTTTTAACTGAAATATTTCCTGCTTCTCAGCAGCTTGCTGTCCTGGCACTTCCTTGTGGTTCAATGTGCCTCTGAATTTCCACATCCAGACATTTCCCCAGCAGCATGGGGAAGGGCCTTCCATTTCTTCTAGGCATCTGAAGCTGTCTTATCTCGTGACAGTTTCATTTTTGACCACTGCATGAGCTGTCATGGAATGAGAGATCAGAAATCCTCAGCAACAAAGCAGAGCTCTGTGATGACCCAGATCTGCCTCTGCAAACTGTTCGTGTCCAGTCGGAGCAAATGATCCTGCTTCACTGGTTGCATGCCGGCACATTCATCACATAATCAGCTATATATATATTAACAATACAGTTGATTACAAGATACGAGTAAATACCACTTACAAATTCTTCATTCATTTTAAGCTTAATTATGTCATGAAGTCAGAAGTGGTTAACTTAGTAATGGTCAACATCTCGATGTCTGGATGGAGATTAGCAATGAGTGGTGTCCCTCAGGGTTCCGTATTTGGTGTTTAATGCCTTCATCAATGACATAGGCAGTGGATCAAGTGCACCCTCAGCAAATGTGCAGATGACACCAAGTTGAGCAGCACAGCTGACATGCCTGTGCGACGGGATGCCTCCTGGACACGCTTGAGAAGCAGACCCATGTGAACCTCATGAGGTTCAACAAGGTCAAGTGAAAGGTCTGCACATGGGTCAGGGCAATCCCCAGTACCAGTACAGGCTGGGAGATGAAGGGATTGAGAGCAGCCTTGCAGAGAAGGATTTGGAGGTACTGGTGAATGAAAAAACTGGACATGAATTAGCAATGTGTCCTTGCAGCTTAGAAAACTAACTTCCTTTCTCTGGAGACATTCCACGTCAGATCGGATGGAGCTATGAGCAACCTGATCTAGTTGAAGATGTCCCTGTTCATTGCAGGGATTTGGTCTAAATGACCTTTAAAGGCCTCTTGTAGCTCAAACTATTCTATGATTCAGTGACTCCATGAACTTGTTTACCTATGAATATGTTGGCAGGTGTGCACTTACTAGATGCTGCACAATCATGACTGATTTTGATGATTTGCAAAGTATTTCGTATACAAACACACACATCAAAGCTGCCCAGGAGTGTGAGTTTAGGAGGCATATGCTGAGACCTTCAAACCCCAAATCCCCAAAGTAATTACATTTGTAATAACAGATGTATAATTTTTTGCTGCCCTTATAGCAATAGAGCCAATAGGAGATAGATACATCTTTTAACCTCTTTATTCCATCAGGTAGATGTTCTTCTTTCAGCCCTTTCTTCACCTGAGCTCATCCACTAACCAAGACAATCCCTTTGTTTTCACCTGAGCAGAGTTCCGTGAAAGTTCATTTCACTTCCTTCATCCTAGGTTTACTCCAGCAGCACTCTCTGTGACAGTGGCTGGTTTTGCCTGTTAAGGGTAGGTTCAGAGGGTAGGTTCAGAGTGTGCAAAGCAGCTGAAACAAAATCATCTGGCATCCAGGAGATAAATGTTCCCTGTCTACCCTCTAGGAAAGCATACAGAGGAAAAATCTTTTTGTTCTTGAGTCCTTGGACTTCTGCACAACCATGGCACCAAACTGTGACATTCAGTAAGACTTTCAGTGCTGCTGAGCTGTTTGTAAGCCTGAGTTCCACACGGGGTCTGTGTGGCTACAGACCTTATGATCCCAGGCCTGGCCACAGCCAACTTCAGGTAGAGAACCCTATTGGCTGATTTACAGAAATCTCTACCAATCAACCCGACCATGTGAATGTATGATGACTTTTCTCTAACAGCGATGTTTCTCTCATGCAACAACTGCATGTACCCCCGTTCACAACATGGAGTAACATCTTGTAGGACAAGGTAATATGCGTAAGCGGTGATTGCAATGGGCCTTGATGAAGGTGAGATGGAGAAAGGAAGACCAAACTGGCTAAAGGAAGACTAACCGTTGAATTGCAGTTAGTAATGCTAGAAAAGAGATAATCTGACTAAAGTTTCTCAGTGAAAAGCACTTCCTGAACCAATGAATATGGGTACAGAAGGGTTTTCAGTTGTATTTTTAGGAAACTGAGAATAAAACTTCAAAGAGATATGAGTGATGATATTATTTGCACTCATGTCAAGAAGTACCACTAGACTGTTTCCTCTGCTCCCTGTGTGTGCTCTCTCTTTCAATAGTGAGGACAGCTGTGCTGTAGAGAATGGGCCCTTCTGGCCTTCAAGAATCTGTATCCAAGAAGCCTTCCTACTGACGTTGGCAGTTGTTTCCACAAAAAGCACAGCTAAGATCAACAATAGGCATTTTAACAGCTTCCATACAATTAGAGAGATTAATTTAGAGACATTAGTCTTGAATTGACCAAATACTATTTGGACTGAAATGACTATTGATTTTATCACTAAATGCTATTTTCCCAAATGACTCTTTCACATTTTCTTGCTAGAATAGACCTTCATTTTTGTACCTTCTTGATTCCCCTCAGTTGGACAAGAAAACTTCATTTTGGTGAAAAGCTAAATTTTGGTTAGGGTTTCAAACTAATAGCAATACAGAGGAATGTTAGCAAGATGGGTGGGAATAATGAATGGGAACCTAGCTGGGAGACTGAGAGACATAACAATGTATGGGTGTTTTGTCAAAGTGTATTCAGTAGAGTTTATATTTTTACGTTCATCGTGACTGTTTGGCAGAAAGGGGCAGGAAAACAGAGCTGTGCAGCTGTTCTGTGACCTTCATACTTGGGCATTTTGGGCGCCTGGCTAATGCTCTCAGCATGAAAAGCAGTGAGATTATGAGCAACTACATGGCCTCACAAATAAACAATTAGAGATCAGGCATAAAGCCGGTTGTTTTTCTAAGGGTATAAAAGCAGAACCCTCTTGTGGCCAAGGGGGAAGCCTCACCTATAGGTGAACGCATCGCATAAGAACTTTTCCCAATTACCTGAGACTCCTGGCATCAGCTGCAGTGAGGCTTCCCAGCTTAAAGTGCGGGTCTGGATGATGATTCAGTGGTATTTGGTGATGTATGTCTTCTAGATCTCTATTCTCTTTATGCAGTAATGATTTGATGCATTGCTAATTTTCCTCTGCACTTTACTTACGTATATCTGATTTGCTTTATTATACTTATTTACTATATATAGAGAGATATATACCTGATTCACATCAGTGTGCGTGTTCGCTTTAGTGTGTTTATTTGCTTTAGTGTGCTTGTTTAATAAACTGTGCGTATCATGCTGCTAGCGTGTTATTGTTTTGTTGCGTACCCTGCCTGTCAGCAGAACAGCAGGTTTACTGGAAAACAGAATCCGAGCCTCAGACAGTTAAAAATCACCAAATAAGAATAAATTCAAGCCAGACTGTGGTTATGCCCTGTAGTTATCACCTTGGTGACTCTTTCCAAGAGAATGGCCAATTATTCAGTGAGTATTGAGGCTGAATCACTTTCTGTGCCCTAGCGAGAGTAATCCTACCAGGTCAGGAGGATGTGCAGGATTTAATATCCTGCTTTATGACCTCAGTGTTGCTTCTATTTATTAAAAGTTCTGGCTCATACTCTTCATATATGTTTCTCTTTTTTTGTTCAGGCCTTGTGGTGACACTATACTGGGAAGACAAGAGCTATACAACAGGAACATCATAACCAAATGAAGATCAAAGTGAAAGGTTCAGGTTTTATCTTTCAAAGGCGAAACTTTCTGCAAATTACATGTATCTGTGAAGTTTCAGGTGCCCTGAGATACCTGGAGCTGATTTGCTGCTAATTATGTTTCTATTTCAAATGGGCCAAATATAAATCCAGTGTCAAAGAAAAGACTCTGTTTAAATATCGCCCTGTGTCCTGGGTTCAGCTGTAACAGTTATTTTTCTCCTTCTTGGTAGCTGATGAAGTGCTGTGTTTTGGCTGGCTTTACTCTGAGAACAATGCTGATAACATACCAATGTTTTTAGTTGTTGCTAAGTAATGCTTACCCTGACCAAGGACTTTTCAGTCTCTCATACTTTATTGGTGAAGAGGGGCACAAGAAGCCAAGAAGAAGCAGAGTCCTGACCCAAACTAGCTAAACGGGTATTCCATACCACGGCATGTCATGCCCAGTATAGAAACTGGGGGCAGTTACCCAGAAGGCCCTGATCGCTGCTGGGGTCATGCTTGGTATTGCTTGGCTGATGCTGAGCAATTGAATTGTGCATCACTTGTGTTTATTGCTGGGTTTTTTCTCCTCCTTTTTTTAGTTTTATAGTCTCTCACCTTGTTATTTCCCCTATCATTATTATTAGTAGTAGCAGTTTTGTACTGTAATTTATTTATTAAACTGTTCTTATCTTAACCCATAGGGTTTACCTTCTTTCAGTTCTCCTCCCCATCCTGCCAGGAGCAGGAGGGAAGAAGGGGAGAAGTGAGCAAGCGGCTGCATGGTGCTGAGTTACCAGTTGAGCTTAAACTGTAACACCCTGTAGGTGTGTTTTTGTTTTTTCTCATCAGAACTTTTTATAAGTATTAATTAAGAGTGTTGAAAGAAAGAGCCTACTCAAGAATCTTGTGGCCACCTTGTATGGGTAAACACACAGCACTTGCATGTTTGTCTTCAAATGTGTGATAGCATCCTGCGCTGGAACAGCAACAACATGTTCTTTTTTCATGGTAAACATCCAGCTTAACAGCCAGGCCTGAGAAAACACTATGTCTACCTGCCAGTTTCAGCAGTAACCACCTTTGATGATTTGGGATTCCCTACTGTCAGGGGTGTTGCTACCTTGATCTCCCTATGGAAGAGAGGTACTGGTGTCCATTTCTTCTGAGGCTTAGCACCTCATAATGCCAGTCTTTGGGCTGACCTACGCTGGTGAAATTTCTGTACACAGACTGTTTTGTAGGCATTCACTGGTTTTGAGAAAGTAATACAGGGCGAGAGCGTAAGATTTCTAGAATTCGCAAGTTTGTCAAGATCTCACATGGAAGAAAACAGGGTTATCTTGATGGGGAAAAATGTTGAGACACAATTGTAACCCAGCTTAGAGCAAGAGAGTATTTAAAAAGGAGGATTTCTGTTTATTTGATTTTCTCAGTGTGACTGGATGTCTCAGCTGACAAGCCTGGGGAGTGACTGAGCACCCCTGGCCTCCTGATTACCTTCTCTCAGAGCTGACCTTCAGCTTCATCTTGGGAGCTGTGACCACTGCCTGCCCCAAGGAGCCTTCTGAGAACTCTGTTCTTTTCTCTCTTTTCCATAAAGGCAGAACCAGGTCTTGGTGTTTGTTTTTTTTTTCATTTTGTTTTCCCCTTCCCTTGTTTCAAAAACAGTTTTTTCTTATTCAAAACTTTCTTTGTTACATTTATTCAAGAGAAACATGGATTTAAGCTCACACAGGGGGCTTTACACAATGCAGCTTCAAAAGTTGTACATACTTTAAACAAATGTGTTCCCTTCATGCTGAAAAGGTCTTTGTGCTGATCCAGCACTTTCAAAATGATGATGGTGTATAAGGAAATACGTAACCTAAAAACATAGGTTATAAGACAATATGTATCATAAAAATTTCCCATTGGACATGAATCATACCAAGCATGGTGTCTCTAATTTACTTTCAGCTTTCTCTAAGTCACACAGAACAGTAACAGCAGCTTTAGAAACCAGAGCACTCTGTTCTTTACACCAGTTTTTTATAATTCTAGGTGCTCATGGTATGGTGTGACTTCATTTTGGGAGCTCCCTCCCTTGTTCAGAAACAGATTCCTATTTATAAACCCCAGTCAATTAAACAGAAAGCAACAAAGATGCCTGAGCAAAAAACTACTCAGAGAACCACAAGTATTTTCCTTTCAATAGAAGCTTGCAGAAAATTAAATAGGGAATTACCTACTGCAGTGACTTGTCATCAGGCATTACAGTATTTAGAACTTCCTTAAGACAGTATGAAACTGTATATTTGATATGTCAATAAAAGCACTGAGGCAGCTATAAAATGGCTTCACTACAAAGGTGTTCTGAAAAGGTTGGTTGCTGTTTTCCTGGAGAACCCCTTTCTCTAATGCATAAACTAACCAAATTATTTTTTGGGAATATGAATCAAAATCCTTTGGTTTTTGAAGAAAATTGAAAGATTACAAAGGTCACCTTTGCTGTTGTGACGCACACCCACAGAAATCAGCTGAATGATTTCCATAGATCTTGAAGAGTTTTGAAACGGAGACTTGCATAGAGCTCATGTCGTGTCCATTCGCAGTGGTTCTCTATGTCATGGCTCTGTGCACAAAATGTCCCTGATATTACACAAGGAAGTGTGCTTAGAAATGCAAAGGTGCAGTTTGCAGAGAACTACAAAAGACCACTCCACCTGATAAGAGATTTTGAACCCGCACCCATCTTAGCCTCATTATGGAGTTAATTTGCAACCATTTGATCAAGCACCCAAACCACATGCCAAGTAAACTTCTTCCGTGGCCAGGTATAGAACTGTGTACTTGAAGCATATCAGAAATGTGGACGTACTAATATCTCTTTGTGCAAGCATGGCATGTTTGCTTCGGGTTGGAATCAGTCACTTCTCTGTGGTTTCAACTGTGTATAAAGAACGCAATTAAAGCAGTAGCTTTAACTTGCATCGTTCAAAGATTTTAAAAACTTTGGGTTTAGTGACAGAAATGAGTTTGCATCTTTTCTGATTTATTTTGTCTGAGGTATCTGTGTGCAAAGCATTTTTCTTTTCAGTTACTGAGTATTTTGATAGGAACATGCTATCAGTCTCAGCACTCTGAGGATTTGAAATGTCACAATAACCTTTGACATCTGTTATGATCAGTTTGTGGATCTAGGTATTGACATCAATGGTGCTAGTCCTGATTTACCTTGGCTTGAGAGGGAGTATGAATGCATTGTCAAAAATCAGTCTTCAGTATGTGAAATAAAGAAACACTCAGGGGGTGAAACTCAGAAATTTTGTATGTTGTTCTTTTCTAAGTATTTAGAAAACAGAGGAATAAAGGAGGGTAAAGTAACACAGTGAGTAAAGTAAACCCTGGCATTTCCCAAAGTGCAAACACTGTTTAGCTGGCATCTATTTTGTCCTTCATTTTTGTAGCTGGAAGCATAGGCTTGCATACTTGATTTCACTGGACTTAGTCCAGGCTCTTGTTTGTCAGCAAAGCTGTACCAGATAAAGCCAAAGATTTGTCTGGCAAACCGTCTCAGTCCTGGAAGTAAGAAATAGCAAATGCTTAAGAAAAATAAGGAAAGTAGCAGACATTAAAGAGTGCTGCCCTTTTTGCACAGTCCAAACACTGCAGTCTGTAGTTTAGGTGTTTCCTGGGTCAGAGGGTTTATCAAATGTTATGTACGTACTAGCTCCTGACTGATTTTTTGCATAAATATATTTGATCACTCTTTGAATCTATCTGTCATTGTGGTTTCCTGTGCCAATGAGGCCCACAGCTCAAAATGACTGTTCACCTGGAGTACTGCATCTAGTTGCAGGGTCATCAGCACAAGAAAGATATGAATCTTTTGAAATGGGTCCAGAGGAGAGATAAAACACCCCTATAAGGAAAGGCTTAGAGAGCTGGGGCTCAGCCAGGAGAAGAGAAGGCTCTGGGAAGACCTTATTGTAGCCTGATGGAAGAGAACGTAGGGGTGCTGATTGATGGAGCTGAAAATGATCCAGCTTGTGTCCAGACAGCCAAGCAGGCCAACAGCATCCTGACCTGTATCAGCAATAGTGTGGTCAGCAGGGCCAGGGCAGTGATCA